>VZTM01027575.1:298208-415834 GCA_013400555.1 Jacana jacana
AAAAAAACAAACAAAACAACTCCCCAAACCTGCACAGATTAATATTCCATACTTCCTCACCTATCACCAGCTAGACAGGTCTAATGTTTTCAAGGGTAAAGATATAAAGATGCCTCAATTGTTATTTTTCCTTTTCCCAATGCGTATGTAAGTTACCATTAACCTATAAAATTATGTCTGTTAATATTGAAAAAAAAAAAGGTAATAAATATGAACTATTTATATGATATCACTGAGAAGGGGGAAAACTAAGTCAAGAATCACAACACTTACAAAATATAAAATGGGAAAAACAAAGAACAAGCCCCCAGCCTACATCACCATTATGCAAGTCTCTATGCATGTACTTTACACCGAAACAGGAACTGGCTCCTAACTTACACAAGTGATGGTTAATAGCATAGACTCATGAAGAAACAGCCCTACAGTAAGTATGTTGGGAAACAAACTTAAATTCACATATGTTTACATAGACAGTTACACATTTTTCTTTACAAATAAAATACAATTACCATTTAAAATTACTCAGGGACGAAGGAGCTTGCATATAATTGTGAAAACATATGAAGTAGAGCATATGCTTCCAAGCAACATGTGATATGCCTAATGAAGTAAAGCCCAAAGTGAAAATTGAGCAATATCCTAAGCATGAAAACCTGTTTCGTAATAGCAACAAAATTTTTTACGCAAGAACAACAAAGGAAAGCTCAAAAGAAAAACATTAGGTGGCAAGAGCTGCAAATCAGGTAAAGCTGCTGACTGCAACAGAGAACGCTTCCAACAAATTTTGGGCAGTACAAAGGGGCAAAGAGGATAGTGAACAACAATGTTGGTTTGAATAGGAGAGTTAAATTCTAACTCGTGGTGATATACAGCTGCTACAATTTCTCTCACAATTTCTCAGACACAGCTTTGAGCACAGTCACAATTAAATCAGTAGGAATCTGCTGCTGGGCACACATTTCCCACAGCAGGCTTGGGGCCAGGTATTGTCAGTGTCTCTTCAAAGTACTGTTAGGAAGAGTCTTTAAAACACTTTTTTTTTTTTCCCCAGATACAACAGCAAATACTTAAGGATAAGATTTACAACAGGGAAGTTTACTTTATCACAGTAATTGAGTTCCAATATTCAAAGCTAATCAATCATCAGGGAAGGGGAGAATTTGTACTCCTACTTGTTTAGAAACAATGTTAATCACTAGCAAGCAAATTCCAGGTAAATAATACTTTCCTAGATTGGTTACAAGGCTTCCTACCTAGGATGTACAAGAAAACTTTGATGTAGCCGTTACTGCAGAGTATTTTCATTTACTTTCTAACAGTGAAAAAGATGCAAAATAGTTCTTCTCTGATCCTGCCAGTCACTTTGCAATAACCACAAGCAATCAAGGCAGCTTCCAGTGCTGGAAGAGATACTCACCCTTGTAAATAATTTTTTCCACTTAGTCGGAAGGCACGTCCACATTATAGCTTTCACCCCATAAAACTTTCCCACTCATGCTCATCACCTTGATTTTCTCCCTCCCATCCCAATCACATTTTTTCTCTGTTAGTATTCCTCTCACTTGCACCTGAGAATTTTAAGTCTGTTGCTCCCAGACATCACCCCAAAATACTCTCTACATTAATTTATCAGACACTCCTCACATATCCACCGTCACAGAAGCCTTTCATCATGGACAACTCCACTCCTCCCTCTCGGCTCACCTCCCCTCAACATAGGCCACAGTGAGAGGGTGTCCCTCACAGGAAACCCTCATTCCACTCTAACAAAGCACAGCACCGCTGCACACCTTCCCTCATGTCACCCTGCTCTCTCATAAAATAGAATCATAGAATGATTCAGGTTGGAAGGCACCTTAAAGATCACCAAGTTCAACCTCCCTGCCATGGGCAGTGACACCTCCCACCAGACCAGGTTGCTCAAAGAGCCCCATCCAGCCTGGCCAGGGATGGGGCATCCATAACTTCCCTGGGCAACCTGTTCCAGCGCCGCAACACTCCCACAGGGAAAAATTTCATCCTGATATCTAATCTAAATTTACCCTCTTCCACTTTGAGGCAATTTCCTCTCATCCTATCACTGTAGCTTCTTGTAAAAAGTCCCTCTGCAGCTTTCTCGTAGGCCCCACATGCAGGCCCTCACTCTGGCGTCCTCTTACCCCACACCCCTGACCCCATCCCCCGCAGACACCTTTCATGCACCCTCCGCTGCTACCGCCTCCCCCATCCGGAAGGGAGACCCCACACTGCAGGCCCCTCACCCAAGCACCCCGCCCCCAAGTCACCCCTCAGTGTCACCCTTCAGCCCAGCGGGCCCAAGCACTCCTCCCTCACAGGGTGCTCCTCACGGACACCCTCCACAGAGCACTCGCCCCGACGCCCCTCCTCTACGTGCCCCCGACAGAGACATCCCTCAACACACGGGCCCCGACACCCCCCCTCAGTAGCGACTCCTCTTCGGGCGCTCCCACCCCACAGACCTCTCCCTCCCTTCAGCCCGTTCCCCCGCCCCGGCGGCCGGGCCTCACCGACCTCCTAGCGCTGCCATTCTCGGGGCCCCGCTCCGGCAGCGGGAGAGGGGGGCGGCCCGAAAGGAAATGTCACCGGCACTGCTTCCCCTGAGCCGCTCCCTCTCCTCAGCCTGCTTACTCCCGCGAAAGCCAACCCCGCTCCTAGCACCCGCCAACACGGGCCGCGCCGATTGGCCGCTCGCCCGGAGTTGTGCCGGGAAATGTAGTTCAGGAGGCCGGAGCATGCTGGGAGCCGTATCTCCTCCCTGGGGCTCTGCCTGGGAGTTGTAGTTTTCAGGAGGCG
Organism: Jacana jacana; assembly: GCA_013400555.1. Classification (NCBI taxonomy): domain Eukaryota; kingdom Metazoa; phylum Chordata; class Aves; order Charadriiformes; family Jacanidae; genus Jacana; species Jacana jacana. The sequence continues at coordinate 301,026 of VZTM01027575.1, forward strand.
GCCCCGAGGGGCGGGCCCTTCCCGTCGCGTAGCAACGGGGAGGGAGGCGGGCACTTGAGGGCGGAGCCGCCATTTTGGGGCCCTCAGGCCGGGGTGTGTGTGAGGTCCTCGGCAGCTTGTACCGGAGCGTTCTCTGTTCAAGCACTCAGCAGAAATGGCCTTGCTGCATTTCTGCATAATCCCTTTATCGGGTGTTATGCTGCCTGTTCTCACGGACCATACCTGCTGGGGCAAAGTCTCCCAAAGGGGAGCAGAGGTGTCAACCTGAAGATGTCTGCCCAGCAAGCCTCATGCTGCAAGGACATAGTCACAGGCAGGGCAGTGTCTGGCTACAATGACCAGAGCTGCAAAAGGCTGAATTGACCTTTAATGAAAAACGTATAATCAGCTACTTAGTCTGAAAGCTCCTCGTGCTAGAAGCCTTTTTTTTTTCCAGTGCTCGTACCCTCCCGGCCCACTGTGGTCAGGCTCATCAGCCATCCCAATCCTGCAGAGAGAGCAGCGGGATGACTTCCGTGGATAAGAAACCGTTTTGTAGCTGATGACCTTGAATGTCACAAAGCAAGGTTCTCTCCCCATCCCGCAGGTGAAGTGGCTGATGGTCACTGGCTTTTCCAGTTCTCTGCAGCAGCTAGTCACTGGTTTCACCCATGGTGACTGAGCCGTTAGAAGTTTGCGGTAGAAGGGTGAAGTTTTTTTGTTTGTTCATGTGTTTTTTCTTCTTTGCAAAACACCATTAATAGAAGAAGAATTACCTAATGTTTCTGGGTTTGGTGTAAATAGGTTTAAAACAATTTCACAGCTTTTAGCTGAGAAGTTTTGTTGAGGAAAAAAACCCACAAACAAAATCAATTTAAATATTTGAGAAATACATTCCCCTTTAAGTCTCAGCAGTAACGTACCGTGAGTACCTTACCGGAGCTCTACAGCAGATGAACTTAAAAGCAAGAATAGTACTGCTTGGTGTCATCTGCCTGCTGCTTACGTGGGGTTTTTTGCTTTCCCTTGCAAGGCACAGCTTGTCCCTCCTGTGAGGATTACCAGTGGTGTCCAGGCTGCTGTCGATAATAACTCTACGCAATGCAGGAATGATAGAGACTCTGATGAAAGAGGTGTAAAAGAAAATAGAACTTCACGTCTGCAAATCGATTCTGCAGTTTTTCAATTTCCCCCTTCAGCGATGGCACGGCCTGTGAAATTGTCCCTAGAAATATAAAATGAAGGGAAGGAGAATACCTCCGCTCTTACCTTTTAGCAAATGACATTGCCAAATACAGTTCATTTCCTTTGGTGTGGACTGGGCCCGGCTGGATTGGTGTTCAAAACGCAGAAGTAAAATGGAGAATGCTTTTAAAATATAGATACCACATTTGCTGGTACTTTAGAGCACAATCTGTTCTTGAAATAGCTTACTTTTATAAGGGTTTTGGTGAAGCAAATAAATTGCCACACAAACAGGTTTAAATATTCTGAAGGAGGCATTGATGGCAGCGCGTTCTCTTACCCTGAAGTCTTTCTTGAGTTTAATGCACCATCACCTGCTTCCCTTTCTGGAGACCTTCATTAGCACTCCCTAGCACTTATCACCGTGTAGCGCTACCATGGAAGTCCAGGGGTCTGGCTTTTTCACCCAGTATTTGCTGAACCTCTCAGATGCAAAACGAGAAGTGTGTTGCCTGTGCAGGTTGCTCTGAAATCCATGGCAGCCCCCAGCATGTTAGAGCTATGGCATATGCATTGCACACAAGTATTAGAACTATTTTTATTGTTTTTTTTTTTCAGAAATTACAAGGTGCTTAATGACTTTCAACCCCCTTTCTTTCTGCTGCATCCTTTTCTTCTGTCATCATTTCACCGGGGAAGTGATGCAGGCCCCATATTGGAGCACAGAACTAGAAAACAGAAAATTGGGTTCTTGGCTTTGGTGCTGACACTAATTTACTGCATGCTGTTGATCAAATAAGTTGATTTCATGGATTTTGGCTTTCCAGGAAACAACGGGGAGCTGTGAAGCCCTTAAAGATATATTGATGTAAATTCATTGATCGATATTATAATCATTTTTGGTAGGGTGGCTTCGCTGGTCTTCTGTTGTTTGGTTGGTTTTTTCATTCCTCTGGTCAGTAATGAAACGGATGACACTGTTTGAAGATTTGGCAAGAGTCCAGAATGTCCTGGTTATTGAGGGATGCTTTCACTTCTGCTTTAATTTCACACCAAATTTATCATTCCTGCAGATATGGCTTGAAAACGTACAGCTGAAAAACACGTAGTGGAGAAAGCGGGGTTTTTTCCCCATTTCGTATTCCAAAGGTTCAAAATTAAAACCAAAATAATATCAACTGAGAAGGACACACAGAGTCTATATCTGCCTTCTAGAAACGATTAGAAACGTTGCCCCCCTTATGAACTCAGAACTGGCACTGCTTCTTCTGGGATTCTTGCCTTCAGAATAAAGAATGTCTTTGTCATGAGCCCAAGAGAGAAAAGAGGGGAAGGAGAAAGTTTCAGGAGAAAATGAACAGAATGCACACTTTTTCAGATATTTGAGGACTTGGAAGACACCACACACAAAAAAAAAAAGCGAAAAGAAAGAATTTGACCAAACAATGAAGTTACTGAAAACATTTCCCTTCTTCATTACACCTAGGAAACAAGTTAATTAGAAAACTGTGTGGTTCATCTCCCTGCAATGCAGGGACCACAAGAGCAGCTCGTGTTTGGTAAATTGTTGGTTTGGGTCATCTGGAAGGGAACTGCCCAAACCATCGCTGGTGCTCCAGCTGCACGAGGGAGGATCCACAGCAGCGCTTGTGGAGGATCCAGGTCTTGCCACACATTATTAGATACAAACTTTCATGTTTTCTCCTACCAGCAAAAAGGAAGATAATAAATGCAACTGGGCCAAAATGTAAAGAAAGATATGAATAGTGGGTTGTTCAAGCAGCCTTGAAACAGAACAATTTTTCATCCATGTGAATATTTCCGTTTTGTGTATCCCGTTTGGTTTAAAATTGTTGGAAGAGGTGAGATCCCATGAAAGGATCGACCAACCTGCCTCCACACACGCCACACAGTACAAACAAAGGTTTGCAGAGGCTCGACAAGACTTTTTAGTTGTCCACAGCAGCATTTGGGATGCTCACTTCCTTCATTAATGTCTTGGAGTTTAAAAAAAAAAAAAAGAAAAAAAGACAAAATCCCAAACGTTACTTTCCAGTGAAACTGTTTCACTGTAAAGTTTAAATGCAATACTGGTAAAAAAATAATAATGCTTCTACTGTCTCCCAAAAAAATGTCTCAATTACTAATATTTACAATTCTTGAGTTATTTGTGTGTGTTAATTTGTACTGTGGATCTGTGAGTAGTAGTACAGCCAATACGATCGTGTTCTGAACCCCCCCCCCTATTTTAACTGAAAAAATCTTGGAATTCACTGTGGAACAATGTAACCTCGAAAAACAATCTTTTTACCAGTTTGTCTTTAATGCATAAAACACTGCTCATTTTCTGCCATTCTGTCACTGAGGGGCACGATAATTTAATTCATCAATACATTGATTGAAGGGGAGTTTTTTGTTTAGTGGTTCCAAGAAATCATGTGTTCCTGCAGCCTCTGGAAAAAGACCGTTCTTGTGGCCGTTTACACTGGGGGAATCACAGCTCATTAGGGGAAAGTTGCCCTTCGAAGCCCATCGATCCGGCCACGCTGAGCACGGTGGGCATCGCATCAGAAGAGAGGGAAGACGGGCAGGGGGCAATTAATGGGGCAGATATCGGAGTGCCTTTTCCGATTACCCCGTACCACACAGTGGATTTGGCCTTGCTGAGGCAGGCTGGTCGAAACAAGAACCCTGATGAAATAGGACTCTGCTAATGTCAAGAAGTGGCACTTCCTAGCAGCAGGAGCAACTTTATTGAAAGCATCTGTTGTTTTGGAAGACACATGTGTGCATGGACACACACACACATTTCCTCCTCTAAAAGTGTTTAACCTCTCTCTTAAAGCTGACTGAAATCGCACAGCTAATCCCTCCTTAATCTGGGACTGACTGGCTCTGCTGTTTTCAGCAGGTCCTGGCAGCTACTGAAAAGCCGGGTGAGTGGCGTTGTTCAGGTGATGTGACAGCGATGCATTCTGGAGAACAAAATACCCCTTCATCCACCGTCAACATAAGGTTTTGCAAGAGCAGTCAGCGATTACAAGCAGCCTGACAGAGAGCGCTTGGGCACCTGCCCAGAGACAAGGGATCCATATTCTGCTGGATCTGCTCGGCACAGGGGACAGAAGGAAGAGACTCAGTGAGTGTGGTCCCAGCAAAGCCTCATTTATCAGCAGGTATAACCCAACAGCAGTCTCAAATGAAATGGCCCTGTTTGGGTTACAGCAGAGTCAGAGTAAGAGCCTTGTTCCAGTTTGTCAAGTCTCTAACTGTATTTTTACAGTGATCCCTCCTTAACACCAGGATGTGCCAGGACCCTTAAGCTTCTCATCGGCTGCGTTAAAGGTGTGCCTCAGAGCCCCATTATGAACTGAAAATGTGGCATCGACACAGAGCATTCACTGGAACTGAATTAACTCTAACCTCTCTGCAGGTGAAGTATTTCTGTTGGTATTTCATGCACATCTCTGCATGTTTAATTTCTTATTCCTAAAGCCACGTTTAAAAGCATGACTTAACCACCACAACAACAAAAAAGCACCAACCAAAAAAACCCCAAACACCCCAAAACCTGGCTTCCCAGCTATTTGGAACAAACATTGCATATTGAACTAGTAGTCTCTGAAATCCCTCTTGCCAGCAAACATGGTCTGGAGCCCCCAGGCTTCTTGGCCGCTCTGTCAAAAACAAACCATGCACAAAAGGGAAACACATCCCTTCCAGAGCAGGAAGAGGTGTGTTTCTGACCTTGTGTACAGAAGTAGATTTCAGCAAGTAGTTCAATCTTCTCTCCAAAGCCTTCTGTCAACCTGCTCTTCACTTCCAGAGGGCCCAGATCAGACAGATCCTTGCAATGGTGGAAGAGTTAACAAGGGAAAATAATTTGAACTTGGAACAGTGACTTCTTGCTGCCCCTTCTCTCCTCCATCCATTCTTGCTTCTATCTACATGCATGTGTTATTAAAATTGTCCAGCTTGCATGGAAGAACCCGTATGGACCTCCAAGGAAATAGGTCACTGATTTTCCTGGCCACCTTCAACAATCAAGAGCTGATGCTTTAATGCACTAATATAGATGTAGACTGATCTAGCTGCTAATGGCATGGTTTAGCCATAGGAAAGGTACAGACAGTTCCCCAAAAGCACGGGCAGCTACAGAAAGGGGAGAATAATTATTAATAAAGGGAGCAAATAATAAATCACCTCTTCTGCCTGGAACAAGGTAAAAAGGTTAAAAGCAAACTAATTTTTCTTTTTAATCAGGGCAGCTGGCATAGATGCAACCACACTTACTCCTTTCTAGGGGTAATAACATTCCTGGGCCATTCTGAAGTTGCTCAGAGCTGCCACGTCTTTCAGTTCTTTCTTCTATAATTTTTTTTGCTTTTTAAAGAACTTGATTTTGGAAAAGAAAATCCGTGGAGCTGCAACAGGAAAGAAAGCATCTCCCCCCTTTGTACTTCCAGCTTGAAGAACACAAGAAGCTTAATACACTGGAGTTATTTTCATAACTCAAAAGGCCTGTTGCTTAAAAATAAACATCTCAGCCATCTAACCTTGAATGGCTATTTCCGAGTCAATACTATCTGCTAAGAAGATATGGCAGCGTGCTGCTACAGACTTGTTCACTGAATGCAGAAGGGTAATAGCCATGAAAGGGTAATGGACAGCATGAATATTTTTATAGTGCTCCTGTATTTGCTGTTTTGTATAGCAGCGAGCCCAATGTGTCAGCTTTCATAAGGAAATGAGTTTAATGTGGTATTAGGTTTTGGTTTTTTAAGTAACAGGCTGCAGTGCAGAGGTCTCATTACCTGCCCTTATTTATTTGACCCACCAAAACCCTGTTGTATAATTTATATTTTCTGGATTCAATTTGGAATATTGGACTCTTTATGAAAACTTCAGTTTACACATTCCTTCACACTGGCAATTTTTATTTTCTGTTTGTGGCTTTAGATCCTTTCCTCTATTGCAGTCAATGGCTTTATTATTGAATAGAGGGACACTAAGGTGAGCTCTAGAGAGAATGCATAGTCTGCTACTGGCTGTAAGAAGTGTATTTAATGGTTATGTATTAAAAAGAATGAGAGTTATTTCCTCAAATCTCTGAGCAATGGAATAAATCAGACAACTGGAAGTCAGACAACAGGTATATTCTTAGAAATTGTTTGCAAATACCGTGTTAGAATATACAAAGAGGAAGATGACTCATGCTGGAATCTAAAGCAGTAAAGTGGACAAAAAGGGTTTCCCCCATTTGACCTCCACCCTCCCCCAAATTAAGGTCATTCACATTTTGCAAATGAATTCTTTTGCCGAGCAAGACCATCTAACTGCAGTTGCTCTGCTTTATTCTGTCCCAAAGAGATCCTGGCAACAGTAAAGATGCAGCAATGCCAGCTTTCCTACATACCAGGCACCCCATCTGGGCTCCAAAAGCTTCAGTGAAGAAGATACTCTTGAGTCCCTGGCCTAGTGAAGCTTTAGCTACTGGTACTGTCCCTGAGCATCCTGCTATGGCACCTCTGAAGTGCAGGAACCCTTCCAAACAGAATTCTTTCCAGGGTCTTGATGATATACAGGAAATAATTGCCTTTTTGAAACTCCTTTTTGAAAAACTGCCTTTTTGAAACTCCTGATACACAGCACAGCTTTCAAGCCTGGAACTCTGTTCCTTATACAAAAGGCCTTGAACTCTCTCTGGGCAGACTGCTTTCGTATCCTCTAAGCTCATGTATTTCATGGTAATAAGCTGTGGGATTTAACTGTGCTGAGACAACATGCCTGCTCTTTAACCTAGTAGAATAAAGAAGAGCTTCCCAAGCAAAAATAGTTAAGATAAAATGATACATGGAGTTAGCAGGACATTCACATTTTTTGCTATTGGGTGGGAAGGGGTAGGGTGTCCAAGACTTCAAACCTGACCTTTTAAAAATTACACTGAATATCACTAACTACTGACCTTTCCTAGCCTTGTTTGATAAATAGGTGAAAGTGACATAAAACTAATGGTCATATGTCAATACCTGTGTTGTCCTGCCATAAGATCCATTCTGGTCTGTTACACAAATTTAAGAACAATCAAAGGCCACATGTGAGTTGAAAAAAAATCAGGATTCATGTATTTGTCAGTTTCGAAATGGGACCATCCTGAGCTGAAATGCTTAATTTGCCAGCTGTTGTGCCCCCCTGCCCCCTGTTCTGCATTCAGCACTCATTTGAGCCTCACACAACTGTTCCTCATATGGTTGAGGCCAACCATATGAGCTTTCACTCTCAGCCCTCCTTAGGGGGAAGTAAGAAATAAATGAGTGGTAGCTAATTGCAATTGGTTGACATCTTGAAGAGACTGTGATCACTTTCACTTACTGGGGCAGCTCATGGTAAAAGACACTTGGAAAATCCATCAGTCAATTAAGGATGAGAACTGCAAGGTCTGCTAAGAGACTGCATGGCTCTTGAGCCAAGACAACAAATCTGGCATATAGGGTAAACTCTGCTTTTGAGGCCACATCTCAAATGACTACCTGTAGAAATTTAAGTAGCGCTTTAGTGCTAGTTCAGATGAACATCTGAAGAAGCTGAACCTCCTTAATTGGGATTCTGGTGCTTTCTGGATGGAACCCCTCTCCTATGAGGATAGGCTGAAAGAGTTAGGTTTATTCAACCTGGAAAAGGGAAGGTTCCAGGAAGGCCTTATATCAACCTTTCAGTACTTAAAGGGGGATTGTAAGAAAGATAGGGACAAGCTTTTGAGCAGAACCTGTTGTGATAGGACAGGGGGTAATGGTTTTAAAGTAAAATACAGATTTAAACTAGATAAAAGGAATAAATTTTGTACAAATTAAGGTGGTGAAACACTGGCAGAGGTTGCCCAGAGGAGGTGGTAGATGCTCCATCCCTGGAAACAGGTTGGATGGGGCTCTGAGCAACCTTATCTAGTTGATGATATCCCTGCTCATTGCAGGGAGGTTGGACTAGGTGACCTTTAAAGGTCCCTTCCAACTCAAACTATCACATAACACTATGATAGTTATTTAAGGCTATTGTTTGCCCCCCTTTGAACGCACTCACCGTAGACCATGTGGTAGAAGTCACACACCAGGTGAGCCCAGCAGGACAGACAGTTCCCATTGGAGATCCGAGACAGCCTCACTGGAGATCAGCGAAGCTCTCACCCTGAAAGGTCCCATCTGTGCTTTTAAAGTCTGGACGTGCTTCCAAAACTGAACTTGATGATCAGCCAGAAATCAAGCCTACAAACACGAGTGCAGGTACGGCTGGGCCAGCTGGGGTCCTGCATGCCCATCAGCTCCTTGTGCAGTCTTCAGGTCATCTGCAGAACCAGTCCTTCCCAAGACCTGGCTTGGGAAGTGTTTCTTCACGTGCTGGGAAGTATTCCATCACTCTTGCTGCCTCAGAGAACTGGAAGGCAAAACTTGTCAGGAACACAAGTAGGACAGGAGCTGAAGGGCAGGGAACATGGGTTGGGACATTCATTCCTTTTCAGATGAGTCATGCTTGCTTGTCATAGGCAGGAAGAACACTCAGAGATGAGTTCTTTTACTAGTCATAGCAACAGAAAGAGCTAAAAAGGAAAGTAACTTTAACACTGCTTTCTGTTTGCAGAGATGTTCCTCATTTCTAGCATGCACTGGGCAGGCAAGATCTTGGGGTAGTCACTCTTATTCACCATTCTTTTTCTATTTCAAGTGAGGGGAAATTAAAGATTTTCCTTTATTCGCCAAAGAAAATAGCAAGTGTTCTTTGGGGACCTGGTAAGACAATTCAGTACTATTTTTAGCAGCGAGCATATCCACTCTCATTTCAGCTAAAAAGTCAAGTCTTTAAAATAAGGACTTTATAAACTCAGATCCAAATAAAGATTCCTCTTTTTATCATTAAAAAAATTTAAACCCAGTTCTATGATAGTCAATATAAATATCCCTTTGAGGCCAGAGTAACGCTGGGAGAAGATTCGCCATGAGCCAGTCGCCTCTTCATCGAGTGCTGGAGAGGAAACTTTGGGGCAGAACTCAGCTCTTTCAGTAACAAATACCAACAGTTGGGAAAGCAAAAATTTCTATTTGCTGAGGTTGGCTCATGGCTGCTAATGATAATAGCTTTCTGTAGCTTCCTGAATTTATATACAGACCATTAATTCCAGCATTTCAGCTTTCCTGTCAAGAGTAATGACCCAAAACATACTCACATTGAGCATAACACACATCATTTAGACATATGTAACACACTATGTACTGTACATCCTCTGCCTGGTGTTCAGCTAAACAGAGGTGGGCCTAGAATTAGATACTACACACAGCTTTAAGTGTAGGGCATCTGTTTCTTTTAATATATTAAAAACCTTACCTTTCAGACAGGGGCCGGACTTGGCTCCCCCTCTTATTGTTCTTCTCTGTTTAGGGCTGAAATGTGGTATTAGTTCCACTCTCTGAATTCAACACATAGCTACGCTTACCTGATGCAACTGGAGGACAGCTATTCAGCAGGGAGGTTTGAAACCTAATAGTGGAACAGAGGAACTCCCCAGCGACTACAATGCACCAGCGTGTGAAAGCTGGAGCTGTCATTTCCAGTGCGTGTCGATGTGGGAGCTGCGGATGGGCTCTTGGCAACCACGCACGATAGGATGAGCTGCAGTTCCAGGAGAAGAGGCTTGAACAGCATCAATAAGGAAGGGAAAAGAAACTCAGTGCCAGCATTTTGGAAAATTAGCTTGGTTGGAAAGTTTGCATTGCAAAGTTTGGGACTTGACGCAGCAGTCTTTCAAAATCCATATGTTTTTTCCAAGAGCATCTTTAGTTTGTTTCTTAAATGTTATGGCACAGAGAGGAAAAGAAAAGAAGCAGCAGTGGCAAAAAGGAGATAAGCCAATTCTAAGTGCCAGTGGAAGCTGTGAATGTCACATCACAGCACTTCTCTCAAACAGCTGCAGCCACATGCTGACTTCTGTCACTCCATCCCTGCCAGACTGCACATGGTATGTCAGAGGAGGATTCAGAATGAAAGAACCAACATGGAAAATAAAGGGAAAACATGGAACAGTGGAGAGCAGAGATACCTTGCAGAAACAAGGGATTTGTTTCCTACAGCAGCAATCTCACTCCAGCCTCTCCCTCACCAAGTACCTCCCTGGAGCTCCCTGCACACACCAGCATTTCTCTGTTAAATCTGCCAGTACGACAGCCCAGACAGACTCCCCTTCAGTGACAAGCTCATGCCAACAGGACTTGGCTGCTGTTTCATGCCAGTGATTCTAGTCTACTCAGACACAAAGGACTGGTACAGATCTATAGACAGGCAAAGGAGCTGTGTCACTGATTTAGTGGCCTCTCGGGCAGAAGGAGGTCCCAGCCAAGGTGCCAAATTGGTTTTGGTGAACTGTCTCCTATTGGCATCTCATTAGCTGGTGGTGTTGCAAACCCCTTTTCTTACCTCTGGCATCCTCTTTCTCTGAGATGTACGGGATGAATGTTTAATGGGATCGCTAAGATGGAAGAAAAAGAAAAAAAAATATACCTTCAGCCCAGGATTTGCCAACGCTGGCATTCCCTTCCCCCTCTGCTTTGAGCCAGACCTTTGGCTTTTACCTCCATTCTGTTGATTTTGTGGCTAAGTATTTCCAATCTGCTGCCGTGTAACTCAGGAACCCTAATGGAACTTTGCTGTTTTACACCAGTGGAGCATCCAATCTTGGAGACAAAGCTCAGGAGAACTCCGGCACGTAATGAATAGAGTCCAATTTCCAACCAACAATACTCATTTTGAGGCCAGGCTCTTTCAGACTCCCTGTGCTGCCACGCGTTACCTGCCAAACCCTCCCACACTTGCGGCCTGGAACAATACCAGAAGAGTTGATTAGAGTTAGTCAGTAAATAACACGGGATGAAAACAAATTAGGTAGTAAAAGGACCCTTGAGAAATTAGGAAAAAAGCTCTATAGCCTTTCAACTTATTCATGATTTACTAGAAAGTTGTATAATGTAGCAGGCCTAAGAGCTAAAGTGCTTCTAAGGCCAGCATATCCCAATTTGAATAGCGAAGTTGCCTACTGAAAGCCTGGGGAACTGTTTAAAGTAAGCTGAAAAGAAAACCAACACTCTCGCTTCCCCCCGCCTCAATCCTTTGATTAAGAAAAGCAACAAAAATGCTAATCTTCTGTGGTTAAGCAGAAAGGCTTAGAATGTGGCTAACAAACAACATGAATTATTCAGAGACAAGGTTACTGCTATTCTACACACACCACTCAGAACGTGAGTGCAAAACCACACAAGCACAACCATTTTTGAGTGTTATAGCAATAAGATAGATTCAAATAACCTCCATTAATTACAGCCTTTCTGGATGTTTAAGGGTCCATAACAGACTCTGTAAAAGTGGAGGGCGTCATCCCAACCTAAATGGGCACATTCTACATATTATACAACTCCAACAGGAAAAGTATTACTTTACATTGAGTAGCTATGGCCAGAAGCAGCCCCATTCTTCAAGCTGATACTGGGCAAGCATCCAGGAAGGTTGAAGATCAATAAGCAGATGAACCCATTTCAAGTTTCTATGCTCATAATCATTGTCATCTTCCCTAAATCCAGGAGAAACCTGTCTCCTTGCAGGTTGAATTTGTATGCACGTCCGTGCATAGGTACGTTTCTTCAGCAAGAAATGGGAAGGAGGAACAGTGTGACCAGAGCATTTATCCAGATCTCAGACCACAGGAAGGAACTCCCCATGCTTTTGGAAGGAAAGAAGAATTTGCAGCCTCTACCAGGCTACCCTTGACCCAACACAGGCAGCTTGAGGTGTTGCTGAGAGGCATTGGGATGCCTTTGACTGTCTGATACCTTACTTTGCCACTCACCTGCAGGTCCCCTGTTGCTATTCTGTGAACCCTTTGGCTTGCTGGGCTGTTCGCTGCCCCACAGAGATCATTGAGGAAACAAGCTGTAAGGTGACAGAGGAAATCAGGATAAGGGACACATTAATGAGCTTTTTTAAGGTGAAGAGCACATGGCTCAGCATCTCTGGAGCACAAAGAGACCAGGGCAGCAAGTCCTTGCAAATGTCTGTGACCAAGCACCTCCAGAACCAGGAGTGGCACAGAGCCATAGCAGCCCAGCTCCACCTGGCTGTAAATCAGCACCCCCAGAAACAACCACAGAGGTTTCAGTACACTTCAGTAGCTCTGCTAGGGACACAGCATTCACCCCAACACCCACAAAACAGCCCCAGACCTTACCTTAATGGTGGGTCCCACAGAGGACTACAACACTCACAGTCCTGCTAAGGACCCCCCATGGCTCAGAAAGCCCCTTTATTGCCACTGCTGTCTACACAGCTGCGATTCTCATCTCAAGGGAGACAACACGATGCCGGTCTCACAGGGAAGATCACCTGATGCTGTAACACAGCAGAATGATGAAGAAGCCGATGTGGCAGCAAACAGCAATGCTGTTAATTGCGCAGCTGTCTGCAATGATTTGGTTTCTGTCAGTGGGTTTTGGGTGGGGACAGAAAGTAGAAAAAACAGTCCCAGGGAAGCTCAGCTACAAAAAAAGGAAAAAAAGAAAAGAGAAAAGAAAAAAAAGTAAAGCTTCCAATTAAACACATAGCAGTCAAGTTAAAATTATAGGTGACAATTACTGTAACTTGATTAGGCACAATAGCAAATTCACTTCCCTAAATCACTTTCACAACTCTCCTAGGAGGTCTGAAAGATGTAGTATATGAGGTTCATTTAATTTCTAATGTAGTAATTATCACTACTGAATAAAAAAAAAAAAATAGCAGTGACAGACTCAAGAAATAAATTTAGCACTTGAGGTTTTAATAAAATTTTTATGTGCAACCCCGTTGGTTAGAAATTGTTTAATCAATCTTATCTGGTTCACAGACTTTCTGCTGAGCTTTTGCTTCGTGTTATTACAAGGCAATATGCTGCAGCACCTTCTTAGCATCCCAAGTCGCCAAGCCTAAATACTACACTGCTCTCCAAAAGCTAGTGGAAGTTCCTGTTTCACTTGTGAACGCCCACCATCTTCTTGTTCACGTGCTGCCGGTGGTTTCCAGTTTACACAGCTGCTGGGAAGTGCTGGTGACATGAGAGCAGGGTCCGGCCCACTCTCCCTGGCTGCCATAATGGGGTCTCTGCTCTACACAGTAGCTTTTTTCTATGGCAGAGATATCTAGGGAGCTTAGTCAGGTTTTCAAGAGAATAGTATGTAGGAGACACTGCCAGTCCATTCTGAAGGGGCTCCGTGTAACACCTGGAGGGGTGTCCATCCCAGCCTCTCCTGGCCCATCCAGGCTGCAATGGACACACCTGGAGGCCAGTCCAGTGCTTTGCTCAGGGGGAGTGGAGAAAGAGAAGGAAACCAAGTCTGTGATCTGCAGCTACTGGTGTTTCTGAGATTTTCCTGACTCCACAGGTTTTACTTAAAATTTGAATTTTTCCCAGACTCCTGGGCACGGGCTGAGAGAGAGCTGAACCGGCATCTCCTGTCCTGCTGCTTGCAGGGTCACTGCCCTGCATAAATTTAAGCTGAAATGGTTGATTTCTGTTTGCGGACCAGGTCAGCGTGAGTAACAGGGAGGTTAAAATGCAGTTATTAGTACCTAAGAGAAAAAAACCCGAAAGACAGTGTATTGGCAGGAATCATGGCCCGTTTCTTTGTTTCTCTTCTTTAACCTAAGAAGTCCATCTCTGCTATTACTCTCACTGCCAGGCTGCTTAAAATTGCTCGCTGTTTCAAAGTAGGCTGGTCAACAGGCGGCTGAACATGAGCCAGCAGTGTGCCCAGGTGGCCAAGAAGGCCAATGGCATCCTGGCTTGCATAAAAAATAGTGTGACCAGCAGAAGTAGGGAGGTGATTGTCCCCCTGTACTCAGCACTGGTGAGGCTGCACCTTGAGTATTGTGTCCAGTTCTGGGCACCTCAACACAAGAGAGATATCGAGGTGCTGGAGCGAGTACAGAGGAGGACAACAAAACTGGTGAGAGGCCTGGAGAGGATTATGAGGATCNATTCTATGAATTACTTAGTGCCATTTCAGGTGGGCTTCAGTGCCATTCAGAAATCCAGAGAAGGAGGGGGCCAGGCAGCCTGTCCAGCGCAGCCGGGGCTGCCGGCAGCAGCCACTTGGCTTTCACTATTTTCTGTCCATCAAAAACAGGTCCTTCCCCCACCAACAGGATTTCGCTCTGCTCTTTCTCATTGCTGGCGCTCTCTGCCCAAACACACAGAACAATCCATCATCCAAGTTGGCTTGGTTTGGTTTGTTTTTTTTTTCCTTTTTCTTTTTGCAGTTAGTACACTAATAATTCCTGGAGTGCTGCGGTGGCTAACAGGTAAATTGATAGCCCCCAAATCAATTTAAAAAAAAAAATAATTAAAAAATCAATAAATATTTGGGCATCATCATAATCAAAAATAATTCAGGAGATTAAAGCACTACAATATGGCAATTTGAAAGGAGAGAATAAACTGCTGCCCAGAGAATTAATGTAACTTTCTTCAATTGATCTATTTCAAGAAAAAACATGGAGTAAGCAATATTTTGCCCTGCTGCATGGTGGTATGGTTCATGACATGCCCTGAAAGACTTCTGAGATAACAGCCAGCCAAATCAAGGTATATTCAACTGACCTGTGAGGATCTCTCCTCCACTTCGCTGCTGTGTAGTTTCCCCTCCCGTAGGAAACACCCCCCACAACCCATGTCCCACCCAGCTGCCGTGGCTGAGGGGGTTTCTGCCTGGGGAGCACTGCACAAGGACCTGTATCCCCCACCTGCAAAAGAGGTTTGCTCAGTGAATGCATCTGCAAAAACCTACCTCTTGACACAGCCTGTGGCCTCCTGGTCCAGCCTTTGTTCTCTCTCTGCTAAGGTTTTAATGCTAACCCCACTTTTGAGGACTTTGCAGGCAAGATCAGGCAGGAGGGGCAGCAGCAGGACTCACAACAGGGCAGAGCAGGCAGGAGGCTCTGCTCTGCAACAATGTGGCCAGCACCATCTGACATCTTCCAAAGCCTTTTGAGACTGAGGGTCAAAGATATGAGGTGCCACAAGTCCTGAGTGATCAACTGGGAGCCCCTCTGAAAGCAGGTGATGAGAATAAGCAATCCCTTTAACCAGGCCCCCCAAAATCTGTGTGACCTTCAAAAATCCTAATCTTTGTTTTCACCTGTCAAAGCAGCACTGAAGCCATCAAAGTCATGACAAAACGGTTAATTAAAGCACAACTGAAGATTCTAATTTTCTTTCTTGGCATTTTGAGTCTGCGTGTCATTTTGACACACTAAACAACTACAGCGTGTAGATACTCGGTGCAGTTCTGTTTTGACACCCATATGGATAGTGGTTGAGCCCCAGCACAGGAGAGCACAGAGGGAAACTGTCCTTGAAATAGCAGGGATGCAGAGAAATCCTCGCCTGCATCTTCACTCAGAGCTGGCAGTGCTGCTGGGATCCGAAGGCCACTGCTGCCATCTGGTGTCACTGTCACCCAGTGTAGGAGATCTAGGGTCTGAAGAAGTTGTATTCACTCAAGCTGGATAAATGAGAAGTCATTTGGTCCCAGACACTGAGGAAGAACAAAGTCTTCCCTGGCAAAGGACAGCTCTGCACATCTAAGCTGCCTCATGTCCATCTCCATCTAAAAGGAACAAGCTTGTGTGCTTGAAAATAATAGGAGATATAAGAAAGGAGAAGAGAAATTGCTTAAAAGGCTCTTTGCTGAGAGGAGACATATCTAGCAGTGTGAGTTATGGATCAGCAGCTGTGGTCATCCTTCTCCAGCAGAGCCACAGGGGAGGTTGTGGAAAGGGGAGGTTTACAAAGCTACAGAGGGGGAAGTTCAGGGATCTGGGGAATCAGACTGGAGCCATGTGGGGAGGAGGAGGCAGTGGCTTGGTCATGAGTAAGTCTTCCAAGCCTTGATCTTAAGTCGTTTTATGTATGAAAAGAATGTTTCCTGAAGGCTAAAATGCATCCTCACTGGGAATGGGGGACCATTTTGAAGAGAGGACATTTCTTCCCCAGCCATTTGCTGCTGTTCAGCATTTTCCTGATCTACCATTTACATATTTGCCAACCCCCCTACAAGCCCTGACCCTTTACCACAGCATCTCCTTCACTAAAAAACAGCATTCATACAAAGATCCGTTGTACTTTTACAGCCCTAGAGGACAGCCCTGTTCCCTCCTTCATCCCAACACTGAGCACTGTGTCAGAACATGCCCCCATATGGTGACAAGTTCAAGTTTCAAACCCTCTTCCCTCCCTTTCCCAGTGTGAGGGTGACTCCAGGCTGCCAGAGAAGCATTTATCATGTCGGCCTGCAGAAACCTGGATTTGGGACATCATTTGGGGCTTAGCAGCTTGGATGCTGGGGACAGCGGTCACAGAGGGCCACCACATCTGTGGGAGCTCAGGCACTGGGTGCCACCATGCTGCCCCAGCTCCCTGCAAGCACACACACAAGTCTCTGCAGTGCCGGGTCATATCAGACCCAACCAGGGCACATTAGTGGCATTAATGAGGTGACCAGATGTGTTATGCAATTTTTTTCTGACCATGATGCATCACTGTGCTTATTTTCATCAACTCCCAGGAAAACAAAATAAACAGCAGTGGTCTGGGAAAAGGCTCCTTTCCATTTGCCATCAGCCCAAGAGTTTGCAAGGCTGTGCCCTGGAGCTGCCTGTGCATTTCCCTGTGGAAGTTACCCTGGTGCACCAACACGGACCTAGGGGAAGGATCAGGGCCCACGGAACACCAGGGACCTCCCTCCAGGGCCCGGGTTCAGCTGGCTGATGGGTTCATTAAGCCTTGGGTGCTCCTCAGAGCTAAACCCCAGCAAAAGCCTAGCTAGTGGGAGTGATGTGTTTATGATTTATATTTATGTGTTCCTGGTACATAAGGGAGTGATCTATTTCAAAGAGATCAGTGTCTCTTGTCACCATGAAGGACAATCTCTTTTGGCATGGGCTAGTTGTTGAACAGACACCGCTCCTGGATGCTGCAAGACCCAGGTGACATCCTGAGAGATGGACCTGTGGCCTCCTGTTCCCTCAGGAGACAATTATACTCAGCAGGGAATCAAGCCAACAAGCCTAGGTGTAAAGTTTTTAAGTGATGGCAATAGAAGGACTCACTCATCACAGTCCCTTTCGCTATCTGCGGGTTGAAAAGCCACAGCTTCTCGCTGAACTGCATAGTACTAAAAGCAGCTGAATCAATTCACTGGTGATTACAGATCCAGGGCACAGATTTGCAGTGAGAGAGATGCTCCAGAATCTCTCCTGAGGGGTACTGATAAAGTTACACTTAAGGCTATTTCCTAAATGTTATCTGGTAAATGCCCACTCCCAGGCCTCACTCAGTGGCGATGCACATCTGCTTTACAGCCTTTGCATGGCCCAGCATTTGGTCCAGGTGGCCCCACAGGTGTCAAATGAGGGCAACAGGAGAAGGTCCCAGTTGTTGAGGCTGTTGTCCATCTCAGCCCCTGCAGCAGAGATCTGCTCTAAGGTCACTTTTCCCAGAGGTACTGTGGTATCCAGTTTTGCTATCCTGCTTGTTAGATATGGTTATGGCTCCAGTTCTTTTTTTTTTTAAATAGCAATCATGATGCATGTTAGCAAAAACCCTGGGGGTTTGGTCCTCAAATCTCACTTTGTCCCCAGGGATTTGTCAGCCCTGTAGCCACAGAGACACATCTCACACTTGCATAGACGTAAATGAAGGGGCAGAGAAGTAGTGGTTTAATCGTACGAGGACTAAGACATGGGCCTGACTTTACACACTGTGAAGAGCTCCAGAAGAGTTGCAGGAGGATGCTAAATGGGGATAAGGATGTTGGCCAGGGGTGTGGGAAGAGCTGGGTTCAATTCCCTGTTTTGGCATAAACATCCTTGGCTGTTTTGAGCAAGTCATGTGGCTCCAGCGCTGTGAAGCTTCTTGGGAATTACTCTTCTACATCCCCAGAAACGTAACACAAGGGCCACAGCTGTAAAATGAAACTCCCCTGCCTACAGTGGTGCCCAGATGTTACATCTCATCATGGGCTCGGATGCAAAGCTAATGGGACAAGAGGGACTGTACGTCAAGTGGCAAATAGGGTTCAGGAGGGCTGGAAAAGCAACCACCCTGGGCAGGATGGTGCAGAGCGGTTAAACCATGGACCTGCTTCTAGAAAAGAAGAAAATATCTCCTGGGAGAGAGAGTGTGGATAGAAATGGGGCTGTGCATTCATTCTCTTGCTACTTTCTGCATCATCCTAAACCTCAGCCTGGCCAGTTCCCTGCAGTATCCCCAGCTCAGAGGTCTGAGTGGGCTCCAGTGCCGCTGACACAGGGATCTCCACGCTCTCTTTGGTCTGGCAGAGCCAAGGAACCCCAGGAGGTGAGGTAAATAGAAGATTTCCCAAGACCTTCCATTTGCTGTAATTCCTGTTCTTCAGGCACTGTCCCATTAAAAAAAAAAAAAAAAAAGATCCACAAGTTAAGCATGAAATAAAGGCAGCAGAACAGGAATAATAATTATTTGATCAGCTCCCAGGGTATCAAATAGCAGTAAATTGAGCTTCAGTTAAAAAGCAGACAATTTTCAGTGTCATACTGCTGCATTTTCAAAGCTAATTTAACTATTCCATTAAAAAATGAAAACATATTCAAATTAAAACACCCATAAGATATGAAAGGAGGGAAAAAAGCCTCATTGGAGAGGGGACATGAAATGCATCAGTAATTTCCCATCAGGCTACAGTTCTCTTAACTGACCGTGACAGTCGAAGATGAAATAGAAATTTCTATATCAAACAGGAACACAAAGGAGAGCTGACCTTTGATCAAATGTCTGTTTGTAGTTTTGACAAGCAAATTTGCATTAAAAGAATTTATGCTGGACACTTACAGGAGAAGTTAACTCCCAGCATGTAAAGGAAGAGAGAGGTCAAACCATCCTTAAACAGCCTGTCAGATGAAAGCCACGCTCTCCTCGCTGTGGAGACATGTGAAGTTTTGAGCCATTCAGGCTCTTTTTCTAAAATCCCAGTGCTGTAGAGTTTTGCAATGCAATTTTTCAAAGTGGTATTTATGCTGGGATAGGAAAAAAACAACCAACAAACCTGTTTCAGGCAAACAAAGGCTTTCTCACACAAAGAAAATCCACTTTTAGCATCGCAGCAGAAGGCATATAAAAAAAATAAATCAAAAAGCGCCCATTAATTATAATAATAAAGCTTAGCTGATCCTCCTTGTTTTCCAGCAGGAAAAATTAAAAACCAAACCCAACCAGGGAAGCAGGCTGAGAAGGGTGGTTTAGGTCTGGTTGGCCCCAAAGCACCAGTTTGCAAGGGAGCTGCAGAGGGGCGAGCGCTGCCTGGGGTCTGCTGGAGACCTGCCCCGGGGGCACGGCTTCAGCATCATCCCCTGCCTGAAAGCCAGCGTGAGCTCCCAGCAATGCTTCTCTGCCTGAAAGGTGGCAGGTGTCAAAACATTTAGCTGAGAAATAGGAGTCGAACGAGGTCTTTTGAGGTGGTTATGGAACTAAGAAGAATTTGTGGAAGTCCTTAAGAACGGGGAGATTTGGGGTTTATCTTCTCAGGGAAATTCCCAACACTTATTTGAACTCCTACAACTGTGCAATAGCAGACATTTTCATAGAGGTTTTTACAAAAGGTCCCAAGCTGTGCAACTAAGAGATTTCCCACATTCCTTCCACAGGTGATGCCCTCCCCAGTACATGTGATAACCTCTTGGGTTGTTTCCTTTCTTCCTTATTTCTTTACTGGTCCCAAGGTTGCCCAGTTTCCTTGCAGACATGGTTTTGTAGCCTGTCCTGTTCCACCCTTAAATATTCCCCGGTAAGGACAGTGGGACTGGGATGGATTTGGGGATTCTTCCAGGTTCTCCCATGGTCCTATACTGAGGTTTCTTACATCAATGATAGCCACTTCCATGCTGTGGTCTAGTCGCAATCATACATACATATTTTTGTTAATGAAAGATGTCACTGAAGATCTCCTGCATTCCCCAAAGGGGGAGGATGCCTCTTTTTTTTGTTTTTTAACTGGAAATTAAGCCCTATGGGTGCTTGCCCATTGGGAACTCTTCCCGGGGCAAGTGCTTGGGGGCGCCTGGTCTCCAGCTGCCTGCGAGATGCCTGGTGCAGCCCAGCCTGGCATCCGGGGTCTGGCCAGGAGAGGTCAGTGAACACACACACACCTCTCCAAATCTGGCAATAAAAATCTTGTATCTAATGAAAAGAAGCATTTGGCAGTTTCAAGCTCCAGAAATGAGAGGCATCATCCCCAGGTACCAGAGGCTGGTACCAGGGTTGGTGCAAGATGCCCTTTTGGGGGCTGCACCAAGGCATCAGCATGGGCTGATCCATAGGGAGCTGGCAGCTGCTCAGGAGCTAGCAAGCCTTCCAGATGTGATTCCTGGACCAGCTGCTGCTTCAGTCTTTCCCATCCATTCAACTGGTTATCCTCCAAGATAAAAATTTCTCCTGGAAACACACAGGAACCAGGCTATAAAATTTAAGTGTGCTGTCCTGCTAGGGCTGCCAGCAGTGGAGGTGAAAATCTTACCCAAGGTCCCTAGGTGCCAAATGCCCTTGGAGAGGAAAGTGCTAAACACTTTGGGAATATTTTGGTTGCAGGTGAAACATCTCGAACTGATATGTTTCCCACTGGACAGTCTTTCTGCTTCCCTCTTTGCCTGACGGTTAATTGACTTGCAAGAGCCCCAACATCTAATGCACACAAGGGTAACGGTGGCCTCCATGTAACCAGCCCGACACAGTGTCACCAGGAGATTGCCCTCCAGAGAGGGGTGGGGATGGGAAGAGAAATTGGACTGGAGTTTTATAGCAACAGCTCAGTAGCCAAGAGTTCTGTGCTGCATCTGTTCCTTGCAGTCACTAGTCTCATTCCTTGTTCAATTAATTTTATAGATTTTGAGGACTGTCCATGAACCCAAAACATCTACTTCCTAAACCTATGGTGTGCAGCTTATTTCAAATATTCACACTCTTGGCATTTCCTCTCAATGTGATTTGAAATTTAGTTAGGTTTTTCCTATTGCTTAGTATGAGTCTAGTCCCAAATCCTTCAAAGTTATAGGAGTCTTTTAATAAGCTTAAGTTTGAATCAAGCCTCTAGTTTGGTCATCGGCAACGCTATCAATACAGGCCCTTCTTTCCAGTGCGGGGCCCTTTATAGGACAGGGTTACAAACGCTATATTGACCCTTTAACCCAGTAGATTGTTGTAGATACATGTTGGTAACAGGAACACACACTTACCCTGGGTGCTACCAGAATATTAAATTATTGGTTAGAAAGTGGAATGAAATGCTTCTGCTGGGAACGGGTGCCCAGCTCAAATGCTGTTGTGGCATTTAGGTTAGGAAGGGAAATTTTCTGGTTAAAGGGTACAGAAAAATAATTACCAGCACCCAAAAAGAGCGAGGTTGGAACACACGACTGAATTAAAGCTGAATTAAATCTTAGAGAGGAGGATCTTGGCTACAGTCGCCACAAGCAGCACAAGCAGACTTGCCTGCCCCATCCTTTTCTGGCTGCTTCCTTAGTGCTCAAAGGACAGACTTCAGCCAAGGAGCTTCAGCTGCTTTTCCTGCTGCTTGGAAACTAGGAGCAGCTCATTTCAAGGAGATCTTATCGTTCGAGCTGTACCATTTCATGCCAGTGAAGAATCTTGTTCTCAAACTCCAGCTGTCAGAGTTGCCATCCAAGACCTAGTCCACCTGCTTCTTTACCGCAGGACAGGGATCTTCATCCCGTGACCTCTATCCAGCGACCCCAGGGATGGTGTAAATGGAGAAAGCCCCTATTCGAGCAAGCCAGAGCCTTCCAGAAACCCCAGGACAGAGTTGGTGATCACTGGAAATCATCTTTTATGAGTCTGGAAGAGCCTCTACATGAGCACAGGTCTCCACCTTCGCACAAGGGTGAAGGAAGCCCCATTCTGAGCATCCCAAACTTCTGCAGTTGGTTCCCTACCATAAGCAAAGAGAGAAACTTAGGGGTGAGAAATTACAACAGTGCCTGGAAGGCAAAGTCCAAGTTTAATGGCTAAAACTTGTCCATAATAAATGCATTTCCACCCTGACTCCTGACTGTGAGCAAAAAGCAGCCAAAAATGGCTTATGAATTATTACTTACTGGCCTCTGTGACCAAAGATTTTGACGTTGCAGGAAAGCAAAAACATCTGGAGCAGAAGGGCGAGGCTATCCTGGACAAGGGCAACTTTCTGAAATGAACCATATTAAGCCACAGGAAAAGGAAAAAACCAAATGTTCTGCTTAACAAACAAACAAACAAAACCACACACGCCCCCGCCAAATAACAGAAGAAGGAGCCTTGCATTGAAGAAGCAATCGGCCAAGCTACATTTAGGACGCGCAGCACAGTGTTCCATCCTAGCAGGTAGGTGGAGTTGGAAGCAAGTTTTGCCTGCAGTGCTTTGGGGGCACCAGGCAATGTCACAAGCAAGAGTGTGTGGTGGCCATCGTGATCAGTAGTCACCCTCATTGGAGGTTCCTGCACAGACTACATTAGATCGTTGTCAATTAGAGCTGGATGCCAAGTCATAAAAATCCAGATGTTCAAATAATACATACACGTAGCCTCAGCCACTAAAATTTTACAAACCAAGGAGCACAGCGAAAGCAAAGCACTTCTGTCAAGAGCAGCTGATCAGAAATCAAAGAGCAAACTGCTCAGATAACTTGTATGCCAGTTAAAAACACCGGATTACAGCTGAGGGAGAACAGCTGTCATTGCTGCAAATGCGGTGGAAGGAGCTAATGGACACGCAAAGGAAAAGGCAAATGCCATTTCCTCAGAGTGAGAAATATGCAGAGGGGGATTTCTAGGTTCGGATTTGTCAAGTGTCTTAATTTGACAATAAGTCTCACATCTGGGGATTGGAGGAAATGAAATCTGTCCGTGTGCTGGTGAATGAGAAGGAACCATGAGGAAGGGTGTCAGAGTACCTTCACCTCTTGTACCATTTCCATCAGAGGAGCAAAAAGAGGAAGCAGGAGATTTTGAGTGCTCAGAGACTGACATGAAGAAGTCCCGCTGGGATGCCCAGGTCTGTGAAGACAGAGGTCCCATTATGCAGAGGTTAAGGCTGTCTGGGCAGGAGTCTACCCTGCTGCGCCTGCGTCTCCAAGAGATGAGCTGATCCCACAGCTACCTCCTGTGGGCCCTTCCTAACCCACCCACACTAATCCACTCTGAAAGACCCACAGGAGAGATGCTCACAGCCCATGCTGCCTCTTTTTCCCTGCCAGGAGAGCAGCAATGTGTTCAGTGTGCAAGGACCTGAGGGAGGCTAGATGGTCAGAGGCCCCCACACCTCACATTTTAGCATCTCTCTGCAAGTCTGAGTGGAAGGAGGAAGTTCCAGCCTCTCCAGTTAACCAAACCCCCAGAGACACCCCCCAGGTCCTTGATGCACCCCATGAGCATGTGCTGTGGGCTGAGCACACATGGTCCACCATTAGCTGCCATTCTGCAGCTGGTGCAGCAAGCTCAGAGCATGTTATTTTGGGGTGGGGAGTAGAGGGGGGTAAGCTGACTTAGCTCTCAGTATCCAAATATTTCACTCTAGGAAGGTGCTATCTTCTCTTCTCCCTTGCCCTATGTTCTCTTCGTGGTTTGGTTTGCAATCCAAAGCCATAGAAATGCTGACTGAGGACAGAGGGATGTGCCCATCTTATTTGAAATGCAGCCTTCTGCCCCCGTAGAGAAACATCACGAATCCCTCCAGCACTGAGAAGAAGCCGATTAAGTCCACAGGAGGTGGAATGAGGTGGGTGGCCTTCTGGCCCAGCCATCCCTCCCTCCACCGCCACCATGACAGGGACAGCAAAGCCAAGGCAGTGTCAGAGCTGTTTCATGTCCTTCCAGCCCAGTCCCCGTGGTCTCAGCTCCCTCCAGGGAAGGGGTGGTGGGTCAAGGGGCCCTTCCCACTATTCCTGGTGGCAGGACTGGGGCTCAGCACCTCTTGGCAGCGTTGTGAACCTACTGGTGTGACTTGTCCCTACTCCATCCCCTCTTGCAACCACTGAAAGTGTTTTATTTTCCTCCCCTGGATGGTCCTTGGCTGCATCAGCTCTTTTCCTTGCACAATTAGGAAGGCGGCCAGAGACTATCATCACATAGAAGAGGTTCCAAATAACCTCAAAAATAAAAGATTTCCAGCACTTACCCCCATAAGCACCAGTTGGCAAGAGCTCTGATATTCCAGAAGACATTCAAGGACATGCTTAAGCCCTACTGAAGCCTGTGATCTCCTGCAGAGGACCACAGTCCCAGAGCAAGAGGTGGAGATATGCCACCGGAGCCATGGATGGCATTTCCAGCCTTTTTATTTTAACTGAGATTTCCCAGTTATCTCATTGGTGCTGAATCAAGCTGATCTGTACCAACCCTCAGTTTCTCTTCCTGCTGGTGCACACCCTGGCTATCCTATTCTGAGGGTGACAGGTATGGGACAGGTCAGGGAACGCATCAGAGAACCAAAACATTTTGTGAGGGAAGCCAGCACGTTCCGTGTGCTTCCCAAGAAGTGGGTTCACCTGGAGAAGGGCAGAAAGCTGAACCCCTGCCAGCAGAATAATCTGGTAAACTTCCTAATGAATATTTCTGCAACACAAAGTCTCTTTGTGGATTTAAATTAATCTAAAACACATTCATTAATTCATAGCTAAGAATTGAATTATGTTTTGTTGCTGACCTCCATGTTGTTGGTCTGTAACTAGATTTCCCCTAGAAGGCAGCAGTGCTATTTAATCATAATGCCAACCTTTGGATCTACTTCAGCAGCAATTACCCTGAGCTTTGACTTTGATATAATTTATATTTCAGAACACATCATAAATAACTCTTTCTTCTCCTTTCGGTATGGCTGTGTGAATGTGTGCAAACCCATGGAAATATGAATTGCTGCCTATTTATCCCATTCCGTCTGCGTGAGTGAATGCTGCTGCCCTGGCCACACATCCCCGGCCACCCCAGTCTACCCCATGGGGACACTTTCATGTTCTTGTGGTGGGGGATGAGTTCTGTGTGTGCTCATCATCAAGCTCCACCAGCAATACCACCAGGCAGAACATTCCCAAAGGTCCCATAAGACGGACCACAACCAGCCTATGGACCACAGCTGAGAACCTCCCAATCCAGAACATGTCTTTTCAGCTTCCTATGACTCAGTGCCCAAATACATTTTGAAAAAGGAAGAAACTTTAAACTACCCTTAGACTTACTTGGGTGCAGGCAGTCATCCCACATTCAGTTAATTGTGTCAAGTCTTCTCATCCCTTTTCTGTTCCTTTCAATAATTCACCATTTCTTTTAATGGAGACTGGTTCAGCCCCTTGTCTAGATCCAGAGAGATGAACTTAGTGCATGTTTCAGTTAGGAAGAGCCCAAGGACAAAGTCTAAAAGCCAGCACTATGAGATTCCCAATCAATTTAATAAATTTAACCCCAAATCATCAAGAATTCCATGAGATTTCTCCCTTTTTGGATCAAATAAAATCCCATTAAGCACGTTGGCTGTTTAGACATGTAGAAAGTACTGCTTTGGGTTCTGGACAGGTTTTTTAGTGCTCCTATCCACTTTGAAATTGAGGGAAAATATCTGGTCTGGGTTTTGGCCACCCTGGATTTTCAACCAGATATGGGCATGTCAGCAAAGACCTGCTCATGTGGGCATGGGCTCAGTTCCTTCACAAATAACAGGTATTTCCAGTGCCACTGGGCAAACACAACCCAAATTCTGCAAACAGCGTAAACGCTTCATGCCTCAGCTGCTGGCAGCTGTGCTGAGAAACAGTGTTGGTAGGTACAGTGGGATCCCAGCTACTGGGATGCAGGTAGCAGAAGTAACTCCTACTAAAGCAAACCTGGTGGTAATGGGCACGTTTAGATACTGCATGTTTGCACCAGCAAAGGAGTGTGAATCCTAATCATGCTGAGAAACCCTCCACGTGTGTTGGAAACACCAGCTGAATTCACCGGAGGGTTTGCAGGTCTGTGTTCACCAGGGAAAATAACAGTAAAGGTGCAGCGTGAGCTCCATCACACTCTGCCCTTCTAGCTTCTGAAACAAGGAGTCACTTGCTCTCAGTGAAGTGAAAGGATTGTAGATGTATCTGCCAAGACTGGCAGGAGAGAGGAAAAGGCAGCAGGAATCTTAGGTGTGCAATGAGCAGAGTTGAGTCTTCATAGAAGCAGTGGGGTTTTTTTTTTTACTGTTATTTAGTTTGCTATGGATGAGTTTGACCAAAGAGGATGGCAGATTGCAGAAATTCTTTTGTTTTGATTTTTTTTTGTTATTATTATTTTATCCTAATGTCAAAATGAGACTAAAAAGCGCTTCTGCAGGAGTCCAACATAGCCTTGCAATTAAATTCAAGTTGCTTTCATGAAGAATGACAGCCCAGCGGTGGGAGAAAAATAAAGCTGCAAAAACAATTTTCAAGACTGTCAAAGCAATCAAATAACACCCATTAACTTTTGCTCAGGAGCAAAACTTCAGGCCTCTCCAAAACTTCCTTAAATAATCAGCTTTTGCAATGCTATGCAGAGGAAGGGTAGCAGGAGGATGGCTGGTTTGGGCACAAGTCAGGTGCAGGTTGTTCCCCTCAGGTGCTTTGCTGTAGTTTCTGCATGCTCATGTAGACACCTTGGAGTGTTTGAAAGGGCAGAATTTGGGTGTCTGCACTCAAATGTGAAAAAAGACTCAGTTGTGGTCTGTGTCCCCCGTCCCTGGATGCTCCTGTCCATGTGGTGTCTCTGAGGTGCTTTGTGTTGTGCTGGGGCAGGTGGAGAACCTCCATGACCTTACACGCTGGAGTGGCTCAGCAGCACCACCAGCACTGCTGGAGTACTCTCCATCTCCTCTCAGGACAGACCTCTTAAGTCCCACCAAGCAACTGGCTCCAGAAAGGCCTTTTACTCACTCTCTATTGCCAACAGCGGCTTTGCACCACAAATTCATCCTGTCAACATCCACATGTAAATTACAGGTGGGTTTTACATTTTCACTGCACTGAATTGTTCCCAGACTCCCTGTTTTAGTGACCAAGTCCCACTGTATTGGACCACAAGAAAGCTCCAGTCTCCAGCCATGAGTGGAGATGGAGGGAGCCTGTGGGAATATGTCTTTAGCAGAAAATGGACATATATTGAACCAGCCATACAAGGAGGTGGACTGACTGTAGACCTTGTCCTTGAAGTCACCTTGAGGAGAGAAAAACAGGAACAATGACAGATGCTTCACAGCAAATTGAAGAACCGAGCCAAGAAGAGCCGGAGAAGGAGTCAGATAAACAGGATACTGAAGAACCAACCAAAGATAAGACAGCCAACCCCCAAAGTGTTGTTTCACAGATATGTTTGTCACTTACTAGTACAATCCAGTGGTCAGGTACAAACTCTGCCGTTTGGCTTCTCTGGGGCTGGTACGTCCCACATGAGGCAGCCCCAGCCCAAAGCAGGGACTGAAACCCTAAACACCAAAGCCCTAGATTTGTGTATTTGAAAGGATGGAAAATTCCCATGAATGCTTCATGCTGCTCAGCCTGCACAAGGCCCCTGAAACACAGGGCCTTGATAACATTAGGATGACACTTGTCTTTACGGTTCAGCAGTTTTTCATGGCAGCTGCTGTCCATCATCTGTTTTGCACATTGGCCAGGTGGCCCCGAAAATGAACTCCCCATTACCAGTGGTGAGTATAACCAGCTTGCATTGCAGAAAGGCTCCTGCCATTGACCCTCTGCCCTCTCCCATCGCTGGGAGAACTCAACAAGTGACTTCTGCATCAAGCCTAATGTTGTATAGTTGGGCTGGTGGATCAGGAACTAACCCTGAAGGCTCCAAATGAGAGAAGTTACTAATGCAGATCTCTTCAAATTAAAATTCCTGTTCAAGCCAAGCTTCTGGTTCTCGCATGGCTCCATCACCCTGTTGGCACATCAGTTCTACCATAAGTAGCTTTCCTGGCCACCCTAGGCATGTCTCCTGATGGCTGATACCACTGCATCACGCTGTGTGTAGGCTGTCACGGTCTTTGGGAGCTTTTCATTCTGTCTCTTAATAAAAAGCCATTGAGTTAACAACCTGCTTTTTTTCCATCTGATTATTCTTCATTGGGACTCTTATAAGTGAAGTACCATCCAGAGACAGTGACCATGGCCCATAAATTTAATTACTAACCTTTAATTCATAGGTGGCAGAAACAGTTCTTCAAGCATCTGAGTTAATCAGGCTTTGCTGACAGTGGCAATCAATTGTTCAGCAGTCTACTTTTTGCTTAATTACTGTTGGACTACATTGCATTTTCAAAATGTCAAGCATCTTCTTTTAGAAATGCAATAAATCATTTCTCCTCAGCGTGCAAGGCTATGATAGGAGACTATTATTCTCTCACACCTGACCTTGCCTACAAGGAGCAGAAATTGATCATTCACTGTAGCAGTGAAATATCGTTTAAGGAAAATGAGTCTTAACTAAGAACTTCAGCTCACTTAAGGAAGGAGAGTCTCTTTCTGGCTGTGCAAGGAGGATGCTGGCATGGGCATGTGGCTCTCTTAACACTCTTTTACTAAGGAGGTACGATGGACACTGGGGATCAAGCATCTGAGTATGAATTGCAGCAGGAATCCACAAAGCACTCCTGCCCAGACTTTCACTGTGTCCCAGGGAGAGATACTCTTATTCTTGTTCTTCCAATATCAGGCCAGGATATCTGTGTGTCAACCAAAGAATCATCTAGTCTTCTTGGTTTCAAATAGGATGTCTTGGTGGAGGCAGTTTAGTCAGTTGGACTGACTTGGAGAAGACAAAAAACTTGACTATTTGGTCAAAAGTTAGATTGCATTAATTCAGCAGAATTAGGGCACTCTCAAAGCATGACTTTTCCAAGAGGAACATCTCATGGTCCCACCAACCCCACCTGTGACCACTCACACCACAGTCAATTGCATGAACCAGCATGGGTACAGGTGGAGGGGCTGTTCGCTGGAGCTGTGGCCTCCACGGTGCTTGTAGCTCAGGTAGGCAGAGGAGAGGCATTTTCTCCACAGCACAGCACAGCTCTGCTATTTGTGCCTCGTCTGGCCCTGATTCTGCCCTAAGGGCAGGTGAGGGCAGGTCCATTCCCGTTTGTAAGAAGTTGTGGGCAATTGTTTAATTGTGTATATTCACGGCAACTAATGGCAAAGAAAGTTCTCTGCTTAGTCCCCTTAGATGGGGTAGAAGTAATAAATGACATCTTCCTCGCTGAGGAAAGGGAGGCATTTTCAACAAGACTGTGCTCAAGTATGTTGAGAGTGGCACATGGACTGTGGCTAGTGACAGCCAAGATGATATGAACATAAAAGACATCCTCTGAGAATGCTGCCAGAATTAAGAAAGAAGAGCCTGTGCAGTGAATCATATGGATCAAATTTCCTCTCTCATTGTGTGTTAATAGAAAAGCTTTTTGCCAGCTCCCAAGGGTACCAATGAAAATTTCCTTCAAACCAGAGGTAGGATGGTTTTGGGGGCTTTTTTTTTCATTAAACATACATGCATTCAGAAAAAAAACAAACATTTTTTCCTTCTGGAAACTGAGCTGATTCAAGCCGGCAGCCAACAGCAAAGAAAGTGTGATCAAGAAATGAAAATTAAGCAATAAAATGTTTAACACTTGCAAGACAATAAAAATCATTTCATAGAGGCAAAAAGAGAAGGCTACAAAAGAAGTCCTTAACCAAAGTTACCATTGCTGTTTTCTTAACTCAAAACAGATTCAACTTTCCTCCTTATTTATGCCAGTGGCATTTGTTTGATCAGGAGTTTGACTGTGTGTGTTGGGCAACACCTGTTATTTGAAATGTGCTTGATTTAGTGGCAGCAGAATGTGATGGGTTGTATGGGAGCTTCCCAACATGAATATGCCACAAGCTTGCGGGCATTCTGGCCACAAACTGGGGACATGAGGCCCCACCAGGAGAGGACATCCCTGCAGAGCCATCACCGATCATCTGCATGTCCCAGTTCTTCCTGTGACTCCAGGGGGAAAATCCGTGTTGAATAGGTGTCTTCCTCTGCACAGTGGCCCCAGTTTATCCACACCTCAGGCCACCATGGCCACCACTGATGCTCCAGGGAGAAAAGTAACCATGGCCACCCCATGCCCAGGGTACTGGCTCAGGGCTTTATGTCCATCTGTCTGTGCCATCAGACTGTGGGACTGGGTGTTTGCTCTCGCAGTTTTTCTAGTTCCTATTTCCAGGCATGCCCAAAGGCAGTAGCACTAGAGGGCACTGCCTGCACGCCGTGAGAGCAGGGGGACACATCGCAGGGATGCAGGGAACTTTGGAGGTTCACTGGCACCTTCCTTTCTCACCTGTGCCCCTTTCTGTAGGGAAAGAAACGGAGGCAGCTAGGGCTGTTAATGAGGGTGGCTTCAAATGAGGTTGGCAGTATAAGAGGACATGCAAGATCACCCTCCACAAACCCTTGTCGAAGCAAAGCGTTATCAGACGTGTTGGTTACAGGCACAAAGCAAGCAGTGAAACAAATGCATGTATTTTTAGGCCAAAAGATGCACTCATGCTGGGGGGTGTCCAGCAGTGCAGGGGAGGCAGAGCCTTCCCCCCAGGCTGCCTGCAGGATCTGTGCCACGCTGGGGGGACCTCACTGCTATGTCTCTGCTCCAAAGCTGTCCCATGGTCAGAAATACCCTTCTGGAGCCAGCCGTGCTGGTGAAAACAGCTCCTCCCCCTGCTGCGGCGGAAAAGCTGATGGACTCATGTCCAGAGAAAGAAGCTGAATTAATTCAGGTTAACCCAAACTGCAGGACCTAAAACCCAACCACAGACTAGATCTCTGGAGGGTTGGCCTGGGTTACAGGGAGCTCGTATCAGCCCATGCTACAGGTGATGGGGGAGCTGATCCCCTTCCTTTGCCCAAAGCATCTTGGAGAGCTCACACAGCCCAGAAAGAGCTGGGGCTTCAGCATAGCAGCACTGCTGCCTGGCTCAACCGGCAAGTGTCACGAGTTAAAAGTCCTCAGTGGTACAGCTGGAATGCTTTTGTCTCTCTTTCTCCATGCAAAATCCATGCACCAGCCTCACCTTGCTCCAGAGATCCTCACAGGCTCCCTGGATGTCACCCTCCACACCAAGAAGCCATCAAACCCGGACAGTGTGCCATGTTAGATGAAGTCCAGGCAGATCCAAACTCCTCTGAGCTTTCCTCTGGGGGCCTCTGCAGCTGAATTGACACTCCCGTGACTGATTCCTTCCAGCCTGAAGTATTTCCCTTGATGATCTGCCCTAATGGAAAAACAGCTTTTCCACCTTTCAAATGCAGGCAAGATAAAAAATGCCTTCCTGGTTCAAAAAACATGTGGAACTACTGCCAAAGAATATGTATGTTAATCACATATCCCTTGCATGAGAAGACAGTGATGAAATTTTGAGTGATTTCCCCCGAATACAAAGAATGCCCAGAGTATGGCAAGGAGATTAAAATAATTCTTGAATTGCCGTTTAATTTTCATGCCCTTTGTAAAATAAATAAATAAGTACAAATTAGCGACGTATTACAATCTTCTGAAAGCTCATGTTTTTGCCCCCTAGGATTCCTGCTCCTCAGTTAATAAAAACCGGTTTCATAGATAACACTTCCCTGAGGCTGAGGTGTTATTTCTAAAATAAATTGTTCGTTTGAAAAATGGCATTTGGAAAGTTTGAAACCTTTCCTAATGAATACGGGAGTGCAAGGGAAAGGCACAGATCCCTCTTCACAGCCAGCTTTCTCCAAGCTCTAAGTGCTCAAGCGCTGCAGGGGATGCTGCCGGCACGGGCAGCTGAGCCTGCAATCCGGAGGGTGACTTGTTTCAGAGGAGAAGGACTTGGTGATGGTGTTAAGTCACTTTTCTCCCCAACCAGCTAGTCAACCGGCTAGTTGTTTTACTGGAATCGAGATCAGCAGGGATGGAGCACAGCAGCCGCCTCCCAAGCAAACAAACAAAAAAACCAAACAAACAAACAAAAAAGAAATTCTGCGCAGAAAGAGAAGACAAATCTGCCTTTTCTGGGGAGGAGCAAGGGCTTTGCTGTAGCAGGGCATGTTTCCTATTGCCTCGTGGGGAAACGATGCTGCCTTGACACCCCTTTGGAGTTTCCACATGTGGGGGCTGCAGGACAAGAACGGCTTCAGAAATCTGGACATACTTCACACTGATCTTTTCTTTCTTTTGATCAAAAAAAAAAGAAACACTGCCATTCCAGAGGCAGGGAGGTGACATCTTTGGTCAGCAAAGTCACCTACTGTGCTTTGTGAGAATCCTTTTGACATCCTGGTGTACCCCTGTAAAGCTCCCCTGTGTGGATTGCAGCTCTGTGCCCAGCTGAATGCTATAGGTCCCCAGAGCTATGGCACTTCTATAGGGCACTGCACCACACAAACAGATGAAAACCCGGCCTCTCCCTTATAGAAAAGTGAGTCCTGCAGCCCCTCTGAGACCAGGATGTTCCTTAAAGCGCTGAGACACAATGCAAAGGCCCAGGACGTCTTTTAGGCTTCGATTTGTTGAAAAGAGAACATTCTGAACTAATTAAAAATAAAAGCGGTAGTCTGTGGTTGAACTGCTGCAAGATGTTCCCTGCGATGTTCTTGCTTCAGGAGGAAGCAATGGGCAGATTTGGGGATCAGGAAAGTCCACACAGAAGGACGATGTCCTCCTTTGGCCTGGAAAGAGCCAGATTCCCATGAATGATCAAACCTCCAGCTCCTTGTTTGCTGGGTTGAGGCTGCCTCGAAGATTTTGGCCTCAGGGAGATGGGTTCACCTGTCCATATGATTATCAAGTAGCAAACACGACCATGAAGTGTGATATGCAGAGGCTGTGCCTGAAGACTGCATGCCTTCCTCACAGCTCCTGTAAGTGCCCAGGAGGACAGGCAGAATCCACCTCTCCAGTCCCTCCACCACCTCCTGCTACCTGTGAACTCTGCTCTCTGGAAAACAGTGTGCAAGTAAAGAGAGAACACTTGAAAATTTTTGTAAAATAGAGTGATTTCAGGATTCTGAGATGTGGAAATGATTGTGAACTCTAATGCATTAGTTTTTGAAAAAGCACAATCAGGCTTCTCATTTTTAAAACTCACCTAATGAAAAAAAAAATAAAATATGGGGCCTTGCTTTTGCAAATGCATATTTATAGAGGCCACCCTCTCACTGTTCATCTTTCCAGACTAAACAAGCTGGTTTAGCTTCTTCTCTGACAGATTCCCCATTGTCTTCCCATGCATCTGTTTCAGTGACAAGTCTTTGAATGTGGGCAACCAAAATCATATGCACTGCTCTAGATGGTGCCTCACCCACAGCTTCTACAAGCTCAATACATACATCTCTGTTTCCCCTGGAAACACTTGACCTGCATCACTCTCAGAGCATATTTTGTGCATCATAGACTCTCTGCAAGAACTTTTCCTCTAAGGCCCTTTTAACAAATTTCAACTAAAAAGGAAATGAAGGGCTTTGGTTTCCATTTTTCCCATCCAGTTGGTATCCTTCTGGCATGCAGTCTCCTTTCATACTAGTGACAGCCTCAGAATATAACTCATCCCAGGCATGGGGACAACAGTAGAGTGGACTCAGGTGTCTTCATCCCCAAGCTCCTAAAATTTCTACCTATGTCACAGAGACAGAGAGAGCCCATGTTGCTCTGCCATGAATATGTATCATGGGGAAGGCACAGATGGACAGACGATGTCCTCAGACTTGACTTCATTAGATGGGAATTACACTGGTTTGCCAGTGCATGTACTGTCCTCAAATCTGGGTCTTGTTGTCCCTTTCTGGCTGGCCAGACTCTGAGTGGAAAGAACCGAGTACTTCAACCACCAGCTTTTACCCATCCTGATTACACCAACTGAGGGATTTCTCAAAACCTTTTAGAGTCTGCTTGAGAGACAGAGAGAAGAGACAACGGATGTGCAGCAGTAAGAATGCCTGTGGCCTCCTTTGTTTAATGGCCCTTGCAGTGGGCAGCACAGTATATTTTTACTCATTAAATCAAAGTGGCTGCTCCTTGCCCTTCAAGTCCCTGGAGAGCAACTATTCTCGATAACAGCCAGTCCCCACAGACTCATTAAGCTTTCTTGAAGCTGTTTGCAGAGGCAGGGTGCTAATCTATGAAGATAAGAAGTCAAACCTTTCACTACGAGGACATATTTTACCACTTGCCTCGTGCTCTCCCTTGTAATTTCATCAAAGGCCAAAACTAAAAACCTATCTAATCTGTCAGAAGGACCAATCTAATCTATCATTATTAAACACTTTTATGGAGAAAAATGGATTGCAACATTAGAGACCTTGTGATTTAGCACATGAAAGAAATAGAAAAAAGTCTCTGAAATGACAAACAATACAAAATCTGCTTTCCCAACAGAAAAGATTAGCTGGTGGCACAAATAAATATGTAAATACAGCTAAAACTGCCTAGATTTCTAGCAAGGGGTGTAGGAAATGCCTGGGACTTGTCTGTGATAGCCTTTTATAGCAAAAAAAGATTTTAGGGAGTATATGTCAAAATGAACCTTCACCTATTCTCTGCAACTTTCAGAGCTGAGTGCCTTGAGAGCAAACCTTGCAAGGTCTGTCATGGGGCCTTGGAAAGATATAGCAAGGTTGGTGTTTAATGTAGGAGGCATGATGGTGAGAAGATACTACTCATATACTCAGTGGATTAAAACAGGCTCTTCCAGAAGATAATCAAGGCAGGGACAAAATCTAGCTCAAATGTCCTTCTGGAGCAACTCTCAACCCTTCTCTCTCCAAGCAAAGACCACATCAAGTGGCTGAACCAACTTGATGTGGTTGCTCCAGCTGGGAAAAAATGTTTGGTCCATCTTTTCCAACTGAACAGGGAAAGCAATGACCCAGCTGCAGGAGCTTCAGCTATGGTGGTGCTGGTGAGGATTTCAAAGTTTGAGTGTTTCTTGCACCCACAACTGAGGTGTTCAGTGGGGTGCAGAGCTTTCCATGACCAACAAAAATATTCTGGGACTCTGGGTGACATGCTGAGCCTAGAGCTTTCTACTGGAAAAAGGAATCTGATTTCAACATGGGGAAACTTGCCATCATCCCAGACAGATTAATTGGACTTGGCAGATTTCTCAGTAATTGGAAATGAGATCTGTTGCCTTGAAAATGTGGGAAAAAAGATGTACTGGATGATGTGTCTGGTGGATATATTTGTACTGCATACCTGGCAGCCTGAGCACAGGTTTGGAGGACCCTATGAAAGTCAGAATCCAAGGCTTGGTCTTTCCACGTTCAAGGCTGAAGATGGCACTAGGACATCACAGCAGATGCTACCTCTTCTTGCCTTTGGCTCCAGTAGGGTGCCAGGGTCAGGACCAGGGCCAGGAGTGAGTTAGATGGTCAAAGGTCCTTTCTACTGCCCCACTGTATGCTCATTTGGAGATTAACTCAAGCTCTATGCATGTTGGCTATCAGGCCACCAAACTGCAGCAAGAGGAGCAGCATCGTCCCTCTTCAGAGCAAATGCCCTCACAGCAGGGAAGGGATGCAGAGCCTGGCTGTGCCTGGAAAGGTCCAAGCACAGAGATGTCCCACCTGCAAAGCAGGACATGCTCCCTGACCCCTCCACTGACATTTAGGCTAGAAAGCTGCTCTTTAGCTGTGCTGAACGCTTCCAGATTTCCAGCATTTCAAGGGAGATTTGGCAGGGCTTGCCTGTGCTTGATTTTATTTCAGATGCCATAACATTTGGGCCTTTTTATGCAGCTTTTGGCTGGGGTTGAAGCAATTTCTGTCTGTTTCTTCTTTCTCTTCCCCCTCCCCTTTGCCATCCATGGTGGGAGGCTGACAAAAGTCAGTGACTCAGCCCTAGAAGAGAATGGAAAACTCCAACAGGGCTTTGAATTGAAATGCAGGCAAGGAAGGGGAGACCCAAGGGGAGGCTGGAGAAAGGGAAGGGAAGGGACTGTAATGAGAAAAAATGCAAAGGGAGCAAATAACTAAGTGCTGTACATTGAATAAGTGAGCAAGAATAAGTTCTTACAGGAAAGTCACTTACACTCCACAGACTGAGCAAAGGTAGATTTATGTACAAGCAAGTCCCAAGCTTGCTTGGGAAAACAAACAAGGAATTTCAGGAGATGCCAAACTATAGCCTAATTAAACACAAATCTGTGTCATCTATCCCCTATACCATCACCAGTCTTGGCACTGCCTTTCTCTGTGGCTCTTATGGCCTCTTACCTAGCAAGAAAGAGACTCTCTTGGCAATAAAAAGGTGAACAGAGACAAGCAGGCATGAAAAGGAGTGCCACAAAACTTCACAGTGTGTGGGAGACATAATATTAAAATCCAGCAGTGGTTTTTAACCCCAGCCCAAGCTGCAGCTTGGTTCTCCAGCTGGAGAACCCATCCCAGTGCATCCCAGCCTTTCCCCAGTCTGCCTGCAGCAGTAGTGGGGGCAAAGACCACCCGCTCTCCTGGTGAGTCAGGAAGGTGTCTTCCACCATCCGCAGACACAGGTTTGTCCTGAGGACAGCAAAGGACCTCTCTCCCCGTGCAGAGCGTAGTACATCTGGTCTTCCTGCAGCCACAGGGATATACAGCCTTCTCTCCAAAAATGGATCTGGTCCTGGAGCAGTAATGGGGAATGGCTCCAAAGCCAAACATTATCCTTCTATCGGATCTGTGGATATCACACAGGGCTCCCTAGGTTTTTCAGTCTCTCTGAACAGCCAGCATGCTCCCCATGGACTTGTAAGCAAACAGTGAGATGAACGCTAAGATACCCGTGTTGTCCCAGCCTATCCAAGCACCAAATTACTCAGCCCTTTGCTGTTCTGGGTCTTTGACACGTCTGTGCAAGACACCGTGGAAGCATTTCAAAGGAAAAAAATTTTCCATTTTGGGGTTGTGATTCCCCCTCAATGCCTTCATTGTGCCGAGGAAGGGCGACAACCAACGCATTGTGCTGGCAAGCATTTCTCACCACACTGGGTCCCCGGGTAAACTGGGCCCACTCTAAAGAGCTGTTGTCTTTTACTTGCCACCACACCAGCGTAACATATCTCACACGTCCATGGCAGCCTACTTGCTTCCCATTCACAAATTCCTCCGCTGAATAACACCAAAGAGTTAAGGCTCTGTCAAAAGGTTGCGTTATGGGAAGGGAAACTGGAGAAAAAATGGCTTTCAATGCAATGCGAGCATAGACAATACTGTTTTGTAACCGTGCTGTTTGATGTGCAATGACAGGAATTAATCATTTTACTTAACAGAATTACTCTTTGTTATGTAAACTTTGTAAAGTCAGTCTCATGTGACCTCTTTCAATTAGGAACAAATTGTTTAAAACTGTCGTCTTTCTGAAGGCGCAGTATTCGTAAGAGCGACCTCAGGGATGGATTGTCATTTCATCCTGGAGTACTCACAGCTGTGCAGTTTGACACCAAATGGAGACTGAAACGTGCAGAATTACTCTTCTTTTTTTTGTTTTTTTTCATTTTCCTAACAGAGCGAGCAATCCCTCTGCGCTTATTCTAATCTGGGGCAAACATTTCTTTCCCGTTTCATTTGCTTCGGTTCCGAGAGAGCTGGATTTGGTTTCTCATCAGCTAAACCCGTGAGCAACTCAGTGGTGAGGACATGCTTCCCAAGAGCTCCTTAGAGAAAAAGGAGCATTTTCCATCCACTGAGAGAACCAAGATCAAAAAAAGATGAAGGGTCTCATCTTCAGTGAATGAAAATTCTTGCTTCAGAAAAAAAAGTAGAGCTAACTTCACACAGAAAGTCTGTAGGAGAGCCAAGAATGGCCTCCAGAGGTCCAGAGTTTCAGCCCAAAATCTCAGCCTTCTGTCTTGGTTCCCGTAACCTCAAGAGCTCTTGGAGCTCCCTTTGCTGCCAAACTGCTTCACACAAACTGTCAGCCGTGTGGAAGGCTAGAAGGATCCTCAGTTACATACTGAGGTGCTCAGGTTGTCCTGTTAAGGACTAAGTGAGACTCTTGCCAGGCTGGTGTGAGCACCACATACTTGTTTTTAGACATAATTCCTTGTTGTAGCGTGAGGCAGCAGCAGCCTTAGGACATGCTGGGGATAACTGGAGATCCCGGTTCACCTTTGCTGCCCACAGAGGAGGCTGCCCCCCTTCCTGCTCCAGCCCTGCCCCTCCAAGAGGAAAGCTCATTACACCTCATAACCTCTCTCAACCACATCAACAGGCCCAATTTTTGTCCTCTTAGTGCTGTGTTAAGCTAATAGCCAGCCCTGATCACTCTTGCTGATAAAAGCATTTGCTCTCGGTGGTGTTTCCCATGCATAATGCAACATTTATGCTCTGGTCCATGCACTTTCAAAGGGTGGCTGTGTGGCTTTTATTTAAGAGGCCAATCAGAAGATACACTGCTGGGCTTTGAAAGGCATCGGGCGAACTTTGATCTCATTTCCCTGCCTGCCCTGCCCTGCCCAGAACATTGGCTGCATTAAGGAAAACAAGTCTACCTTGTCCAAACGAGCTGGCTAACAATCCTGCATCCAGGGGCTTTCAAGTTGAGCTGAGCCATTATGTACATTCCCCTGAAACTACATGCTCAAAGATTGCAGAAGGACTATCACCCAGCGGCGCCCGTCAACCGAGCTTGTCCTTCATATGGTGTGGCTTGCCCATATGGACTTCTCCAACCTGCAGGTCACCGACATGACTCCAGTGTGGCCACAGGACTCGCTTACTACTCAACACAATATAAAGTGAGGAAGCTACAGGATCTGCAGAGGCTGGATTAACATCTGGGGCCACAGACCTGTTAAACAGTAGCCCAGGGTTGCCAAGGAATTGAACCACTGTGGTAGGTTTTTCTTAACACCTTCCCATAGGGGTAACTGTACATAACCCCCAGCTCCCATAGTGCCAGGTAAAAAATGCAGAAAGATGAAGCCAAAGGAGACCAAGTGGGTGAATGAAGGTGTCCAGGGAACCTGCAGCACAGCTCACATCATAGCCAGTATTCCCTGGGCTTTGGATGGTGTCATGGGATGGAAACCATGTGGGCCCTCTGCAAGAAACCACGGTGGAAACCGAGCCCCACGAGCAGGAGGTTATTTAGCAAGGCAGGCTGCAAGTATCTGCAGGAGCTAATAATAGTGTCTTCATCGAACAACCTCATTAGCTTCCGCAGCTGTGAAATAATCTCTGGCATATTCCTCTTCAATACTGTGTCTGTACCTATCAAGGCATTTCTAACAGCTAATATTCATTGTGGTATTTCAATATGGCATTTACTCCTGCTCTCTGTAAAATAGCCATGGTTCAGCCCCAGGAAATAGAAACAACAGCAGCTATCTGTGCTGTTAAATAGGAGAGAATTTTTCTCGTCTGGTTGTGCCAGTCTTTTGCATTATTACATCAGTTCTTTGTAAAAAGGGTCCTTTCGTTATTCCCCAGAAGAAAGGCTGTGTGTGCTAGGGACAGCCCCTCCATCCCAGGGGAGCAGCCGATCACCCCAAGCTCAGCACAGAGTGACAAGCTCAGCACAGAGCGACATCGCATGACAGGAAACCGCCTTGACTGCAGCGTTGGTGGAAACAGGCTTTTAGCTTGATGCTGCTGTGGATATATCCCTGCAAGCAACAGCCAGTGCTTTTGACCCCTCTGAGGCAAGGAAATCAGCCTCATGATGGGGCACTGAACAGTGATCTCATGAAAGAATGAGGCTTCAACTCATGAGACCAAACTACTTCACAGCTGAAAGGTCAGACAAGAGGATGCCCACTCTGCAAAACCACTCCTGGACCTTTAGCATCTTGTCTCAATCATCTTCTGGTCTGTTTATCTGATATTGTATCTACATACCCAACTACAGTCTTCATGTGAAATCCCAGCAAGAACTGTCAGTTTCCTGGCAAGTGAAGATGTCTGTGGCTTCTGCAGTTTCTGCTTTATACCCCTTGAAAATCACTCTGTCTAAGAACAGTTTTCTTAAACATGTAAAACCCAGTAAAATTGTTTCCACCAGTAACTTCTGCTTAGCACCAGTGTCCTACCACCCTCAACAGGTGACAACAGCAGCAAACCAACGCAGTCTTCATCAAAAATAGACAAAGATAATGACACACATGCATAAGCTTGTATATTTAAAAGAAGGATAATTTCTGCAAATGGTATCATTTTCTCCTGGAATTCCACCCAATTCTGCTGTTTCCTCACTCAGTTGCAACAAAGTGTAAAGAAAGGACATCAGTTCCTAGTGCTTCACTGAAAAATCTAGAGGACAGTGTAAGCCAGACAGATATTGAAGAGAAAATTATTCCCTAAGCAGAGTACATTTTCTCCTCCCTTGAAGCCCAGGAATTTCAGCACCCGAAGGCAGTGCCTCAAGGCTGTAAGTTCTGTCAGGAAAAGCAACAGCACAAGTGTTGTTTAACAGCAGCCATGCTCCTAAGGGCAGGGCCAGGCTTTAGGAGCACCCTGACCAAAAAGTGACCCCAAGGATGTCCTGGGAAGAGATGTGCCCCACTGCTTGTCTCAGCTGTGAAACAAACTTGAGCTCCATCTGTAGCTACAAATGATTGACTGGGAGGGAACTGAAGGTAAAACTCCAGTTCATCCCATTCAGGGTGCAACTGCAGACCACGGCCGTGCACACTGCTTGGTGGAAGCCACCAACATTGCTCACAAGTTACGCCAAGACCAGCTGCATTGCAACACGGCAGTGTGGCAATTTCCTTCACCTGCAGCAGGTTTTTTGTAATATTAACAGAAACTCTGGATGATCCCTAGTCCCAAAAAGGATCCTGTGGATGAAGCCAACAGTTATCAGAGGAGACTGTGGCCATCCCAGACTCCCAGTCTGTTTTCAGTAAGGAGCTCCATTCCTCCAGGGTTCTATTTTCACTAAGAATTCTTCATAAATTCTATTTGTTTGCTCAGTGTCAGTTAGATGTCTGACTTTCTGCCTGAACTATCTTTAGCTTCCAAAATATTTTTGCATTTCAGGGAAGCATTTGAGTGACTTTTCTGAGAAGAAATAACGCAGAGCATCCGAGTGCAGACGCCGCGGGAACATGCACCTCGGCAGCTTGGGGGTCGAGTGTTCCCCTTGGAAATTGTCCTGTTGGCTTTTTCCCCTGTCTGCTCAGGGTGGGGATCCACAACTTCTCCTCTAATGGCTGCACGGGGTTGGTAGCCAGGGCAAGATTAGCGGGACTCATGGAAATGGGAGGATGAGCGTCACGGTGTGCAGCAGGATGCAGTGGGATGCACAGCGGGATGCAGAAGGGCACAGCAGGGTGCACAGAACCACACGCAGCACCAGCACGGAGCCCAGCATGGCCCAGCTGGGGGACAGGCAGCAGTTTTTAATTAAAGGAGGATTTCCATCTCATGCCCCAGGAAGGAATGTGAATAAAATTGAACTCCCAGAAAACCTGCAGGATTAGCTTTGTCTTCTTGTTGTCGCTAAGAGCACTGTTTGCCTGTAATACCTGCCGCACGGTTTGGGTCCTGGCTTTCATTCCCCTGTAAGAATCAGTGAACTTAGTCATTATCATGTTAATCTTTCTTTTGCATATGCAAATCAGAGCTATTTGCCTTCCAGATTTTAATTTTAGCGTATAAAACTAAAAGGGAAGAAAAATAATAGGAGAACAGTATGGAATATTTTGGAAAGTATTCTACGCACAGAGACCCCGGTGTGGCAGCTAGCATTGATGGGAGAAAGTCCCCATTGACATAAGTGAGCTGGAGAGGTTTGACGGTGCCAGTCTAGGATCGGGATAGTCCTCAACCACCCTTCATTCCCATGCAGGCTGTCACATTGCAGAGCAGCTTTGGTGAATGCAAACTGGGGGCCACGGGGAGGAAAGCTGGCCATAAGCATCCCCCAGGATGGAGGTTAAGCAGTGACCGGTCCCTCAGAGACCTCTACCACTTATGGGGTCATTAGGTCCAGGGGATCAAATCTAGTTCTAAACCAACCATCACACCACCCACAGGAAGACCTGGGTCCCCATGGGGGATTGCGTGGATGCCCAGTTCCTGTGGCCACAGTTCGGGGTGCATCTCCCTCCACACCAGCAGAGGATCATTATCTTTGCAACAAGCTGTTAATGAAAGCCCTCGCTTGCTTTGGAGGGATATGCTGTAGGCGACAGAGGGGGCTGGTGGAGCTTGTCATTGTTAATGAGATTATGCTCTCCTAATCTCACAGCAAATCGGATTTTCATGCTGTGCACATTTATCATGGGCCGAGAGCAAGAAGGGAGGCGAGAGGCAGCTCAGACCCGGCCTCCCCGCTTCAGTTCAACAAGTGGCAGGGGGCTCTGCAGAAGAAGGGATCCATTTCACCTCTTTTAAGCATTTATTGGGGGGTGACTTCTGAAACCAGAGAAGAGGGGGCTAGTAGGTTTGCCTGACACCCCCAGGACAGGGAGCAAGTGTCCCCATGCGGGAGGGGGAAGGAAAAAAGGAAACGTAACTGCAGGCGCGTACCTCTGGCCGGGGAGGATGCGGCTCTTGGCATGCCCGTCCAGCAAGAACAGCTGTGCTGTTTTCCACGGGGTTATGCAACTGTTTTGTTCCCAAATAATATAACCAGTGTAATGTTTAAATTCATACCAAATCCTGTTTATCTTGCTTCAGCTACACAGAGAAATCATGTGTGAAATTTTCCCGGGGTCTAATGACCGCTGGCTGTGGCTGGGATGCTCACTGCCTCCTGTGTGTCCTTCAACAAGGGTCGGGGGCTCTTCTAGCTCCCCAGCCCCATGTTGAGGAGCAGGTTTGCTCCTGTTTGGAGCCATGGACCCTCAGGTGATACAGCTTGTGCTGTCTCAATGAAGGCTGTGATCCCACAGCAGCTTCTTCATGGCAAAACCCTGTTGCCTGACCCACAATGATGCAGAGCAAGGAGATAAGATACAGTCTGGAGGGAAGGACCCCTCCAATGGAGTCTAGCAGAAAGTGCCCAAGCTGCAGAGCATCACTCCACCTAGAGGAGACCTTTCATCCCCTGTTAAGGCCCAAAGCAACAATTAGATCAACCACAGCCTGATCTGACAGAGGAGCTATGTTCCTTTTGATACACTCATCAGAAATAGGCTAGAATGCCAAGGTCTAGCTTTCAGTGAAGAAAAGAGGGTACATAAAACCTCTCCATGTGCTTGCTGTGGCCAAAACCATGGTACTCTTAAATGGAAGTACCCATCCAGCGCCTGCGGCATCACTGGAAGCTGTGAGCAGCATCTCTGCCCGCGCTGGGCGGTAACGGCATGGGCCAGTCACATGCTTTTGCAACTGCATTTTAAGAGTCTCAGCCCAACTGTTCAGCTACATATTAAGGACAAAGTTGCAGTAACCAGAGAGGCTTTTGAACTTGGAACAATGGGAGCTATTTTCAATGGGTGAATAATGTTGAAAATCTGTCCCTTAACGTCAGCTCGCAGAATCACCATTTTTCCCAGTAAATAATATAAAAGTTTAATTTTTTTCTCAATGGATTTCAATGCAGCATTTACTTTGAGACCGTTTATTCTTCATCCAAGAATAGCAGGGGGACAGGCTGAAAAAGAACAAGATGATCTTTATCATTTCAAATAGAATGATTCCAATATTTCTTTTAACCGTCTCGCTCTAGTTCTGCATGTTTATATGCATCCCATAAAAGCAATTTTAGGAAATACCTTATTTTCATGTTTCACCTCACATTCCTTTGATGAGGAGAAATAAAACTCCTATAGTTATTGCTACTGTTGGCGTGAATAAAGAAAAGAAAAAAAGGACTAGTTCTCTATGCAAAAATGAAGCATGTCCAAAGTAATGTGTTTCAGGAGGGTATAAG
The DNA here is from genome assembly GCA_013400555.1 of Jacana jacana. Taxonomy (NCBI): domain Eukaryota; kingdom Metazoa; phylum Chordata; class Aves; order Charadriiformes; family Jacanidae; genus Jacana; species Jacana jacana. The sequence goes on from VZTM01027575.1 coordinate 345,131, forward strand.
GATGTTTAAAGGAAAAGAAACATTATTCACTCAAATTCTTTTTCGTGGCAATAATTTCTAAATGTTCATCAATTGCTTAAATATTGCAGGAGATACATATTTTGAATTGCATAATGTTTTGACACTACTGAAAAAACTTCCCGAAAAGAAATGTTTCTGAAAGCCAATCTGGAACAAGAACTAATTTTGAAATACTGGAATCTCTCCAATTTCAAAGTAGGTCTCTTCATTACTCAGTGCAAGTATCTCTTCCTAATTAAAAGAATAGTGCAAGTATCTCTTCTTAATTAAAAGAATACATAGAAGTATTTTTCATAGCCTGGCAGCGATGTGTGCTGGGCAAATAATTAATCTTGTATTGTCTGTTTGGCAGCACAGCACTTTCCTACAACACTACTCGTGCAGTAGTTTATCCTGGTATGAACTAGGAGCAGGCTTTGCTAAAATAAGGTTCTGATTCGGACTGAGATTTTATAGCCATAAAGCAGCTGTGCACAACAATTGAAAAATAGCAGTTTATCTAATCCTGTGTTTCATGAACGTGGGTCTTTTATTGTTATAGCTCAGAGATACTCTCTTTTCCATGTCTTTGTGCTTCCATTATTTGCTTTTCTGCTTCTTGTACACATTTAAACATCTGTTTTCCATTACTGACCCTCTGAAACATGGCTTGCCACTGTAGCACAGGCAAAAGCGTTGAGGATGGCCATGAAAGCCCTGCTTTTGTTTAGAGCAGAGTTGCCAGATAAGATTATTTAAGCTGATAAAAAAACAAAACAATCCCAGGGTCACGGATGTTGCCGTTCTGGCCCACTTCTCTTTATTAGATAGTTTTGGCCAAGGGGCTTCAACTGATCTTGTCACTGTTGTAACCTCCTGCCCAGTGATGATTTCATCTTCCTCTCGACACCATTCTTCTGTGATTAGAAATGATCCTCTGACAACATGTCTGAGACAGAGAGGTGGACAGGGTTTACAGATGCAATTAAATGAGTGGTCAGCACAGAATGTGCTGGAATACCTATTTCTGTGCCGGCACTGACTTGGTAGGTAGGACAGGAGTGTATGACAGGATGTGCTGCTGCACATCACCTTCCCCTCACTGGTGAAAAACGGTTATCGCCAATATAGGAACTAGTAAGAGGAGGTAGCAGCAAGGAACCAGCAATGTCCATGATCTGCTGTGTGTTGAAGAGGCTGGAAATCCCATTAAGTTAAAGCAAAAGGCAAGGACAGTGATGTCGGCTCTGCTGCAGTGTTCATCCCTGTAGGCAATAACAGAAAGCGGTGCTGGAATAAACTGTGTTTCCTCCACAGTGATGAGAGCAGCTGCTTCCTAAAGCTCGGCTTCTGGATGACTGCTGTCCTTCAAAGCCACCTGCTCTCCTGGACTGGCGCTCACGGCACGTCTGACTTATCCATGCACGGAGCAATTTCCTGCCAGATTTCCACTGCCATAAGAGAAGGTTATAAATGATGCCCCAATAGCTGCTCCTCTGCGCTAATGAACACAGTAACTCTACATAGACCTATTTTGGGCTGGCGGTTTCCCATGCTATAGAGTCCAAATCCTGCCTTTGCCTGTTCCGGTGCTTGCTTCCCCTCTGACAGGACGCAGGCAGAGTCCAGCAAGCAGTTTCCACCTCCCCTCTCAAGGCACTGACACACTGGCGAGCAGAGATAAGGTCCCCTGAGTTTAAACTTGAAGAAAACTGAGTGAATGGGGCTGATTTTTTCCACGAGTTGAAGAACATGGAAATTTTTAATGCATATTGTGATATGTCCTGGGATAATCTATGACCTTTTGAGTCCTTTTTTATCCAAAGTAAACTTCAGAACATAATCCTGGCAGATTTCTTGGAACCATGACGCTGAGTGGATTCTACAGATATCCCAAGCAATGCTCTGAGAGGAATGAAAATATCTACAAATTACCTCCCAGTTACTAAGGGATGAAAGTGAAGAGTAAATGCAGAGTGCTTGTTGCATGGGAAGCTGTCAGAGCAGCCAGTTTGTGTGTCTACAGCATGTGTCCTAGTTCCAAAGAAATTCCTTGCATATTTCTGTAATGTTTAAATAGTGCCCGCTCCTTGGAAAACAAAATGTTTCACAGTCTTTCATAGGCTTTTCACAGCCTTTTGGGGGTGAGAAGTTCAGCTCTCTCTCAGAGCTTCACAGTTTATCCCAATTTGCCCATTTTACCAGCACTCAGAGTGTGCATCCCGGGTAGGCCAAGGCTCAGCGGACTCGGCACAGCTACCCGCCCCTGCACAACTTTGTTCCCATGACCAGGGCTATGGGGGCAAGCACCGTCCATATCATGCTCTTCATCCAAGCAAACTGCCTCACAGATGAGATGGGACTGGGGTGAGAGACAGCCATGGCTGAGGAGGTTTTACTCAAGGTCATGTGACAACAAATTATACTTTACAAATTTAGTTGCTCACTGTGTGTGGAAAGCATGATCAACTTCTCTTTACTGTCCCATTGTAAAAGTCAAGAATTATTTTCCCTCCCAAGCTATCACCTATCTAAACTCCCTGAAGAATTCTTCTTGCAACATTTACCATGGAGCACAGCAGACTCTGTAAAAAGCCTCCAAATAAGACATTTTTAAAATGGGCGACCCTTGCTGCCCTGCACCAGAAACAGAGTTTCTTTCACCCTTAAATGGGTAAACATCATGTTGTGGCTGCATCTAACCCTACACACGGCCAAGATAAGATCATTCAGGCTTCCACTAATGCTAACTACCCGTTTAACATGCACCATTTTAAATAAATCCTCTTCAAAATCTCTGCAAACACCAGCCAAACAGATCACAGCCAAAACCTCCCTGCCTCACAGAGTGTAGACAGAAATGTACATCTATGTGTAGACATGGCTCAGCACCTTTCTCATTGATCGTGTTTTCTGGAGTGGTTAACGGATTAAGATGAACCTACCCTAGAAACCTGCTAGCTAATAGTTTGGGTTGGATGAAACTTCATTTAGCTGCTCCCTTTCTCAGTACTGAGGAAAGTTCATAGTTATTTCATACAAAAAAGAGGAGGAGAGGACAACAGTAAAAAAAAATAGACATAATTAAAACATACAAGTGCAGTAACATCTGTCAGAAAGTGCTATCTTAGCAAAAGGCAATGTTTGTGTGTTTGTTTGCTTCAAAACCACTTTGTTTAGCTGCCAAGAGGGCATCATACAGGGAATCTCTTTTCCATGCATCATGTGTATGCTCTTTCCTAGTCCAGGCAAGCTTTTTGCAAAATTGATTTCCAAACAGAACAACTGGTTGGACCTCTCTGTCTGACTCGTTCTCTTTCCCATAGTAAAAAACACGTGGTCTTGATTCTGGAGAGGACAGCGGCATGAGTGAAAGCTCATCCTTGTTCATCAAAGGACTTAATCTCATGCTTAAAACTAAGAAAACACTTAAGTGCTTTGATAAAAAGGGAAGGTCCACCGAATTGGGACCAAAGAGATGCTACAGTTAATTGATTTCCTTTGAGAACAGCCTGTGTTTTCCCCAGAGGGCTAATACTGTATTTCTTCTGTTCAACTCAAAAGCTGTTCCAAAGCTGCTGCAAGTTTGATAGGGTTGGCATTTCTTAGAAGCTATTTATTCACCCATGACCAACGTATTAAGACTTGCTTTCTGCAGTAAATATGCACAAGTGGACACACACTGGGAAATTCTTTGTCTTGTCCCCTGATCTGCTGCTGAAGGAAGACACATGGTTTCAATGATGTCTTTGTTATCTGATCAAGCATCCAGTCCAATTTGCAATTTTAATGAAAATCAGACACCTGCACTGCAACTGATCTCCACTCCCAGATTAATAACAACAAGGAAAAGAAGAATTATCCTTTATCGGAAGAACTGAAGCCACCAGTATCCTGTTACCAAAGCCCAGGCTGTGATTTCAGATGCTACCCAGAAGAAAAGGACCCTTTATCCATCTTTGGACAGTGATCTCCTCAGATGGAGAACCAGATGGAGAACCAAACTAACATGACTAGCTAGCAGTAACACTAGCTCTAATGCAGAAGCACAATCTGGGGAGCTTTGGCCACACCAAATCTCTGCAAGCTTCAGGGTCAGGTTGAGCTGGCTGACTCCAAGGCAGCACAAGTATTGCACTGACCACAGAGCCAGCTCTCTTATAGACATCATTCCCCAAAATTATTACCAGGGCATGCATTTTTCGATGTTGATTCTGGTATTTTTCCCCTCTTTTTAAATCTGTACAGGGTTATTTTTAATCTGGTCTGTCTTGAACCTGAAGATGTCACAGTCTGTAGAACGGAGTGAAACCCCCCAAAAAACTCGCAAGAGGATTTGGAAGTGAGACAGGTGTCCTGGTTGCTTTGCCAGAGGTCCCTCAGCACATCCCCATACCAATGCTGAGACTGAATGATGCCTGGGAGGGAGGGAGCATTGAACATGGGGCATTCAAACATCAGGAGCAAGAGACCAGCTCAGCACATGGCTGACACCTGTTTGCAAAGCCAAGCTCCAGGACCATTTGCAAAGCCAAGCTCCAATTAAAATGCGGGAAAGATATGGCAAGTGCAAAAAATGGGAAATCGTTCAACAGAGAGTATCAGAGAGACTTCCTCCACTCCAGGATGCAAAGGAACCCACTTCCTCAGTGGTTTTGCCAAGGTTTACTGAAATACTTTCCAAAATGTTTCCTGATTTCTCCTCTTGCCTGAAGCCCATTTTTTTCCATCAGCTGAGTTGGTGTTTGATGGTGGTTTTCATGTAGGGAAAGGGATAAGAGAAGGAGAAGAGAAATGATCTTCAATGAGTTGATAAACTTCAAAGACTACCCCAAATGAAGAACTTCTAATAAAATTGGTAATTTTTCACACAGACTTTGGCTGTTGAAAGAAATTTGTTCCAATGGAACCCCCCCACCCCAGCTGTGGAGATGCTCAGGTAGCTCTGGCCAAACCAGGGGAGTTTCAGGTGCCGGAACTCTTGGGATCTTCCTTGTCCTGAGAAGAAAGTCTTATCTATTGCATAGCTTGTCTTCTTGTTGTAGCGTGAGCTCCCTCTTTTGCCCTTTGGAAGGTAAATCAGGCAGCTCCAAAGAAAGGGCTTGTCAAATAGTTTCAAGCCGTGCTTCTCTTCCTGTCCTACAGCAAGGCAAACAATTTGGAGACCCCAGGTCAGCAAAGCACTGTGTGTATTGCTGAATTGAGCTCTTTATGTGCATTGACTTATGCTCCAGAGAGAGGCAATGATGCTTTTTATAGCAAGACTATTTTCTATTCAACTCTGAGTTGAGCTTCACTTTCCTAATAGGGATTTTTTCACCCCGTTTTGCAAAGGAAATTGTATTATTTTGAAACTACATTTAGCCACCCCAGCCTCACAAAATGGTTTTGAAAACACTGTGCGCCTGAACCTACCACCTGTGAAGTAACAGAGGGAGCTTTCTCCTCGGGCTCTTTCTCTTTCTGCATGGTTTAGGGACATGTCCTGTTCTAACACCCCCAAGCCCAGTGTGCAGGTGCTGCTGCTGAGGACATGCATGCTCATTTCCAATGTGATTTCTGCACCAACCTGGATGCAGTGCTCTGGGCAATCCTACTTTAGCAGGGGAGTTGAACTAGATGATATCAAGAACTTCCAACTCTGAAAATTCTGTGATTCCCTGATTCCAGGCTCACATAAATTGATGGAAAAAAATTCCTGTGGATCCCAGGAGAGCTGGATGTTCTCATAACGTCCCTGCATGGCATTTGGCTATACCCTTGCAAGTGCTGCAGCAGCTGTAACGTGAGGCAGTTCCTTGAGGGCCTGTTGGATACGTCTGCCCATTCACCTGAATTACATCCACAGCGCTTATCTCTCCCATCGTTTATCTTCCTGCTTCCTATAAGCACCAAGTCTAAAAAATTGTAAAACAACCACCAACAAATGTTTAAACACCGCATGCAGGTCCGTATTATGTCTCAGATACCTTCTTTAAGTCACACTGTCTCTGTGCATTTTGGTCAAAGAGTGAGCATTTGGGGAGAGATAGTCACAAACATGGAGACATTACCAGGCAACTAAGAGACGGCATCTGCAAAAGCAGCTGCAGGTGGGGTTACGCGACTCGGTGCTGAAAAGTGGATATTTGAGGTGTGTACCGGAGCTCGGTGCTGTGATTACCCCAAGGGGCATGTCTACACTGTACAACAGTCCTAAGAGGGGTCCTGGGAGCAGCGCAGCTGCATTAACTGTTTATCCAGCAAGGAGCCATTCTGCTGCAGTTACACTTCCTAATCCTGAACATTGTTTTTTGAGAGCTTCCAGGAGGATTTGTGCCCATGATGTGGTACAGAGGTTCCCATTTCAGTCGCCTGTGCCTGATTTCAATGCTCAAAGTTCACATGGTAAGAAAAGAGTTTTATGAAAGTTATATGCGAAAACATTTCCCGGCTGGAGGAGCGTGGAGGAGATGTTGCAGGGCTGAACACAGCTCCTGTGAATGTCCCTCTGCTCTGGGAAGGGCCAAAGCAGAAGTCCGTCCAAGCACTGTGCACCATCCCCGCTCCCTGCTCACTTGTCACTGGATGTGCTCGGCATGTCCCTGTAGGCACAGCAGGGCCATCTGGGCATCTTCTCTCTACCAGAGCCTCTAGGGACTATCATGGTCCAAAACTCAATCAGCAACAACAGCTCTGCCTTCGTCCCAAGTTTTTAGCAGTTGCGGTGTAACAGTCAGGGAGCAGATAAATTTAAAGCTTTGTTTTTATCTTCCTCGCTCTTCACTTCTATTTTTTTTGTTTTGTTTTGTTTTTCTTTTGTTTTTTAGGCAGGCAAACATCTGCAGAGCACTTTAAGATAACCATAGCAATGACATGAAGACAATTGGCAGGCGCAGGCTGTGCTCCTCAGCTGCGCGCTGTGATTCTCTGGTCCAGCGCTTGGGGCTGTGTCCAAGCGGCCCAACAAGGAGGGGACCTCTTCGCATCGAGACCTTGTCCCGGGGTCAGAGATAGAGCACACCAAAGCTTTTATTGGAGCAGACCAGGGCGGGATGTAGATATCAGGGGATTTTCAATGGAAATCGCAGGTGTTTCTTCCCTGCCTCCTCCCTGCAAGAGGCCCCTCGATGTTCTGTTACAATTTGTTTTTCTGGCAACCACCATGCTGTATTTTTCTTGCCTGTGTTTTTATGAGTTATGTTTGGTTTCTGCTAAAACAACAGAAAACAGCACAGGGCTGGGTGGTTTTTTGGGGTTTTTGAGTGGGTTGGTTTTTTTCTTTTCCTTTTAGGAACTATGCAAAGGGTCATTTGGAAGCCCTGATTCTAGTAAAACTTTTCAGAAGGATTGATGGAGGTTTCGGATCAGCTGAAGGTCACAGGTCAAATGGTTTAGCCCCCCAGGCGGGTGAGAAGATGAGATTAGCAGCCATGCAGCCACAGCCAAGCCTTGAAGAAGGACACGGAGCTCTGTGGGACATGCACGGCTTTTAGCAAGGGGCTTGCAAACCAACCCCTAAAACCGTCTCACTGAAGAGCCACTCATCTACACCACTTCAGAAGATAAAGTGAGCCACGGCTGGCCAGAAGTGAGCACATGGAAAGAAGCAGTTACGTGTTCACACAAAAGCAGGAGAATAAATATCCCAGTTTTCATGAGGAAGAGATTTTTTAATTTGGTGGAGGACTATGTTTTTTTTTAAATATGCAATATTGTCTTTAAAGCAGAATCAATGGCTCTTCAGTGCAGGCCTGAGCCAAAGATCAAGCAGGGGATAACAGCAAGTGTTTAATAAATCTTTAGAGAAGTTTCTTTAAAAGGTTTTTATTTCTTCCCCTGAACATGAGATATCAGTATCGGTAATTTGTGTTATCCACACACCTCCATCTAACCAGAAAATTATTTTGGCTGCATTTTAGAGAAGAAAAATCAGTGGCATATGGTCTACATAAAGTATAATCATGACTTGTTCTTTTGGTTGGTCTTGGCACAGGGTGGGGTCATGAAATCATCTTGCAGAAACCTCAGCCAGTCCAAGGCACAGCCTCCTCCCGTTTTCATAGTTCTCCCTACCAAGAACCTTATTCATAACCACTAGAGTCATTATCATGCCGTGCATCTTCCCAGGACCAAAACTTTGCTGGTTTGAATACAGAAGCATTTTGCCTTTTTCCCTGATGACAGGGTTGGAGGTTTTTTTAAAAAAACCCACCAAACAGCAGGTATTCTCCCTTGAGAAATGCATGTAAGACCTCTACATCTTCTAACATTTCAGATTGCTCCCACTATCCATCGCTGTTGGGAGAGGAGTCCAGGCTCTCCAGGGGGGCTTAGCATCCAGCTTGTGTTGCAGATGTTCAGCATTCACAGGAGTAATTTCTGCCAACCGTGCTCTTGAGCCCTGAGAAGACGTGAGGTTAAGAGCACCACTAGCTTTCCTGGGTAACCCTACCTACGAGGCAGCTCTCAGGGAGAGGAGGGCAGTGGAAAGTTTGGAAACAGGATATGGAAAGGAAAAATTCAAGGCCTCCATGTTACATGAGATCCTTCAGGCAAACTGCATACCTCTGTAAGCAAAACCAACAGTGCTTATTTGTGTGGACAAGCATCCTTTCTCTGCCTTCACAAAGAGTTTGCAAAGGATTAATAGACTGGCTATTTCAAATCAGACAGAATGGACAAACCCTATTCCTGCGGTCCCCGAGACTGAAGAAAATATGTTAGACACCTGGCCCACTGAGAAATGTGTTTGCACGATGACCACAGCATTTACATAGCTGGCAGGTATTGCATAGGGTTGGTTCCTCAAAGGAAGAAAGAGACTCTAAGCTGCCTTTCTTCTTTACACAAAAAGTGATTTATTTAAAGCCAAAAGGTGTGAAGGATTACCTTTTGAACCTGCCAAACTGGCTGCAGACATCCTGAAGAACAGATTTTATTATTTTGTATTATATCATTTTTAAAAGAATTAAAGAAGCTTTGGAAGCAGAGAGATGAAAACTGTTTTCCCTTGACATATTTATTCCTTAGATTAAGTGTGTGTAATTGTATGCTATATACACACCAGTGCAGATAATAGAGGTGTTAGCTGTAGGACATTGCGACATCTGGGATGTAATTTATCTCTCTCCCCATCTCTTCACTCTCAAACATATGTGGCTCATCATATTCTTTGCTATTGCTGGACTTTGGCAGAGCTCCAGCATCTCAGAGGTCATGGGGTTCCTGAGTGGTCGATTTGTCACTAGCTACTTTTGCCATGTTTACCCAGGTATTATTCAGCTTTGTGCCACTAAGACAAGCTGGTACACTCTGGTTTTCCTGTTCCACATATTGTATATTCTCTGGTGTTTTGACCTTAGAGTTCATCGATGATACGTATCCAACCAGCACTTCTAGAAGCTACTGTGAGGCTGTAGAAGTGAGAACAGGAATGGGATAGGAATGGAATGGAATGGAATGGAATGGAATGGAATGGAATGGAATGGAATGGAATGGAGCGGAACTGGTGTTAGGGGACACCAACAAGTTAGAGCAAGATGAGTTTGACATTTCTTGACGTTTGCAAATTTAATACACAGCAAAGGCATCATTCCTCTATCTCTAAAACTTAGAGCATGAAGTTTCACCACAGCTTTGGCATACCTGTTTTGAATCCTCCTGAACATAATATTGGGATACCTCAGGAATGTACTTCTTTTTTCCTTATTTTACATTTAAAGATCAAAAATTTTATCCCAAGGGGAAAATCTCCCCTTTGCTCATGCCAGCCAAGTAGAAGTCCTAGGAAAACTAAAGCTGCACATAACAGCAGGTAACAGTTGCAGTACAACCCCACTGCCTTTACGGCAGCATGACTCTGAAAGACCATCTTAGGATGCCAGTGATGCTCCAAGCCCAGCCTGCAACTGTGAAAACATCTACTCCATGAAGACCTCCAAGGACTGAGTCCAATCACTGGCCAACATGTTCTACAAGCCCAGTTTCCAGAGGACGGCTATTCAAAGCTTCCTGAAAACCAAGACCTTTAGAAGTTTCTTTAGATGGACACCCAATAGCTAAGGCATCCCAAATCCCTAGCTATTTCTGAACATCTTGGCACACAGTGCTGAGCATAGGAAATGGGTGAGATTAACTACTTCAGCTCACACATCAAGCAGGATATGAAGGGCTACATGTGCTATGTGCATAGTATGTCCCTTTTGCCAGCGTCAATCAAATTTTAAAGCACAAAAAAGACATTGTACCCACTTGGAAAGAAAACATCACTTCTCTGACTCAAAATGTAAGGGAAAGATTCTCTTTCTTCCTGTCCTCCTGCCATCATATGAACCAGATAATATAATTATCTAATATGAAAAAATAAAATTAAATAAACCACCAAATTTACACGCTAAAAATTCAGAGGAAACTGCTTCCTCTCATTGGACTCCTTATGTTTTTGTTGCCTGAGAGAAGATTGAGGTTTTCCAAAGGTGTAGTCAAGGATCTCGCACAAACACGCTCTGCTGCACTAGACATTTCTTATCAGCCTCGGACTGCAAAAGCCGTGATAGGAAATGTGCCATTCATTCACAGGGCTGCTGGTGGGGATCTGAGGCATATCTTGAGCATGTTATCACATGCTTTGTATTGTCTACTCCATCCTGAGAAAGAAACACTCTAATCAGCCCGACATTTTCTCCTTCTGGAAATCACCAGCTCATTTCTCTGCATTTTGCCTTGCCTTGATTAAACACCTTCCTGTTGAAACAGTAACTAAACAACCACAATAGCAGCAAAAAAAGACTTTGAAACTTGGTATCAGTTGCCCAGATTTCTGTTCTCCTTCAAGTGAGAATACGGTCATTTTGAATGCATAGGCAGGGAATTGGTAGGGAAGGATTGGGAGAAGAAATTTTGCTGCTTGGTTTAATAACGATCACCTCCTAGTGCTGTCCTGTGTGTATGTACTGGGATGGGTTTGGTTCCTTTGGGTTTGCGTGGTGCTCCTGTGCATGACCACCAGGAAAGCATCCCCTCTGCAGAAGATCCGCTGCCACTGACCTCAGGGAGGCTTATTCTGTGAGCACAGTCATACATACTTAAAATATCAAGGCCCCAAAATTTAAATCTGATAACACCCAGAAATTCTTGGAAACTGATAGTTCACTAATTGAGAACAAGATGTGTGTCTGGAATTTTTTTTCCCAGCAGAACCTTTTCTCATTTTTCTATGGAAAAGGGTTTTCCTTCTCACCAGTCACATGGCCCATTTAGATCTGCTCATGCTGATAAATTCCAACTTTTCAAATATTTTTAACTCTATTTCCCAAACACAGGATACTTTTTGCTGTGTCCTTTTACATAAACTGTAAAAGGATATTTTCTAGAAGGAAGGGGAACTCAGTCATTAAAAATGTACACAGGCAAGCCACTGAGGCGGTACACATGTAAGAGCACTATTTATCTAATCGTGCTCAGTGTGACTTTGCCTCCCAGAACAAGAAAAAAATTACACTAATGTTAACACTGCAATAAGATAAAGGGCTTTTTTTAATTGTATGTATCCATTCAATTACCTTCTAGCACTTACACTTCGAGGCTGCCCTCTTCTGTAATTGTCCTTTCCTTAAAGGCAATTTTTAACTTTTCCCCTCACTAAAATCTAGTGAAGAAAAACCAAAACCACTCTTCTTTTTGTCTAAACTGGTAAGTGTATAGATGTCAGGCTGTTTCTGTGAATATGCAAGAAGAAAGAAGTATGTTCTTAACATCGTGTTTGTATCGTAAAATATGTCAAAATATTCTGTATGTTACAATGCCTGTTAAATCAGCAGACAGAAAAGAAACAATATATAGTCCAGAAGTTACTGTAATTTCAGAAAACTCATAGAAAAATTCTAACTGCAATAGAGAGTATCCTTTAATGTCTTTATGTGGGTTGCAGGGACCTTATGAACGCAAGAAAACGATACACAGAAAAAAGGGCTGGGTACAGAAAACATGAAAATGAAAAGACAAAACCAGCATTCTTCCCCAGACATCATTCAGCTCAAGGAGGACATTCAGGTGTCCTGATAAGGAGTGATTCCAAAACCAGGTCCTCCTAGACTTCATCTTGGCTATAGTTTGGATCTCTTCTTTGTTCACTGCTCATGTTTCTTAAACCCTTTTTCTTGCAAGTTTAAGGTTTTCACCACGGCTGTAATAACACTCACCCTGGTGAGTGTTTCAATGACAATTTGGAAGGAGCATATTTAGCTTGGGTATTGACATATATGAAATATATTGAAATAAAGAGTCAAAATGGCTAATTACTTCACTGAGTGCTTCACATGCTGTTGAAAAATAGCAAATAAAAAAGGGAAATTTCTTGTTTAAAACCTTATTATCTGGCACTTTAAATCCTTACAAAATTCACCTCATACGATACTTTGACTGAAACCACTCAGCAAATTCCAATAAAATTTGTCAAAACCAGTTGATTAAGCTTTGCCCAGAAGGATGACCAGCTGAAGGCTGAGCAGGAAAACAGGGCTGACTGATACCCACACACGTACACACAGGCATCCAGAGAAGATTTAAGAGCCATCCTCTGCTGCAGCTGTTTTCATAATTTAGACCCAATGTTCTTACTCACTGCACATAGTCATACAAGTTAGACTTAAAGGCATGAGGAGGACCTAAAGATTGGTTCAAACCTAAGCCCTCCTCATCTATCTTCGTCGTTTTATAGGCTTATAGCTGGAGTTTGTCCTTAGATGCGTACATACGAGCCTTTCCTCGGTCAAACCAGAGCGTTAATTTAATGCAATTCAGCCACTTTGGACACAATGACAATGTGATGACAGCAGGGCTGTACCATCAGTCTTTCTGAAAACACCCTGAAGATAACTTCTTTGATGTTTCATGAAATTCAAAGCTTCTGAAGAGCACATCGGAATAGCATTAAAAAAGGGGATGAAAGTTTAGTCCAGTAAGAATGACACAACCCACCAAGCTCATGGGACCTTGTTATCTGCATAGCTCCTACCATAATCTGCCTGTCATCAGGCCTCCAATAGGAACATGTTGCACAGGATACTTTGCCTATAGTTTCAGCAAACCTGCTCTCGAAAAACCAGCGCGTAATGGCATACTCTTATCTTTCCTGTTAATGGTTCTTCTAAACTTCCCATCAAAGCCTGTGGGAAGTTCAAGATGGTTCTCTTCTAAACAAAAATAAAGGCTAAAAATTAAGCATGTTCTGTGACTATTTCTAAGCAGATTTTGTATCACTTCTTGCATTCTTAACCAGAATAGTTTGTAGTCAATCACCAAATTATCAAGTATTTCTGAATTTTTTATCTACCACAGGTGATAAATTCCCTCAGAGCAGAGGCGGGGCGGAACAGGAGAGGAGGGGTGGTAATTGCAATAGAGAAGCTAAGCTCACTGGCAAGAAATGTCACACTAAAATGATCCCTTGGATCCAATGTTCAAGATCAATCCCTAATACTACTAATAACTCGGATGTATTTTTGAGAGGGACAAACCAAACAAAACCACGAGAGATGGAGAACCACATCGAAGAAGAGAGCCTTAGGGATAAGAGCGCAACTATCTTTGGTCTGGTCCATTTCCGTTCAAAATCGCTGGGTTTTTCTAAGAAATCCTGACCCTTGAGACACCAATATAAAAATTAGTTCCTTCTTTCATTTCTATATACAGCTCTCTCTCTTTGATCCTTCCTCATCAACCACAATGCCATCTTTTTTAACCGTAGTTTCCAAATGCAAAAAAAATGTGAAGTTTTTGTTTTGTTTTGTTTTGTTTTTCTATATGTCCACATTAGAAACAATTTTAATATGTTGACAGACCTTTGCAAATACATTGAATATAACTCAGGTTTAATCACCAGTGGTTTGGGATAAGTCATTGCTAGAAAGTTTGCTTTGGTGTAGCTACCCAATTTTCTCTGTCAAAGAACATATGGGGTAGCTGTAGCTGAGTACATGCAGTGTAAATCTTGCCCTGACTCAGACAGGAGAAGCTGGCATATGAGGCTGAGTCCCATTTTGGTTTTAGATCACATATCACAAAAGGTCGCATTATTGCTACATATTCCAATTACTTCTGCAGTTGTTCTATTGGCCCATAAGTCACTATGTCCAAGATACGTGAAGGATATATCGATTCACTGCAGCATCTCCTCTTCCTTCTGTAAAAGGAGGTATTGTTCAAATGCCAAAGTTACATGGCTGGGTTTCCAAAAGCACTTACTCTTTCAATAACTTTGTTCCTACTGATACCCAGGTGAGCCGTTGAAACACCACCCTGCAGGTCTAGCAAACTGAACAGGAGGTGATTTCTTAGGAAAGGTCTTGCTTTTAATGCAGCAAAATTCACAGATCCTCTGAAATGCGGGAGAGGTCCAGCATTCGGACTATGAAGGTAGCTCCTCTATTCCCATTCCCATTGCAGATCCAAGTCTCCTCTCTTTTTCATGGATTGCAGAGGGAGTGGAAGGGACTGAGTCCCTAATTTAACATATTAGTGTTAGCTGATCATGTCTTTGGAGGGAATGGTGCATGTCACGGTCTTGCAAGATGTGTACACCGTGTTGCCAAGAAAAATCCTCATCAAGGACAGTATCACTTCCTGCTGTTTTTACAGCTGTCAATTTTTTTCTTCCTAAAATGGAAGCAAACCTTTACAGACAAACTCATCCCTGGTGTAAGTACACTGAAGCCAAGTTCAGCATCAATAAATCAGTGCCTTCACCAGGAAAGCAATTGCATGTTTGTTTTTATCTGCTATTATCTGTAAGTTTAATTGGAGTACAAAAAGTAAGTAAATTTTTAATGACAGCTGCATTCCCCATCCCAGCCTGGTGTATGACCTTCAGATATTGAAAACAAATGAATAATTGAAAACAAAGCTTCGATCACTCAACTTTTAGGTGTTTTTGAAGCTCACCTAAGAAACCTCAAAAGACTTCTTTCTCCTACCAGAAAGCAAATATTTTAATCAATTCTGATTTTAACCATTTCTCCTTTAAAAATAATTAAAATCTATTTCTGTACTTCTCTAATATGGCAAAAAAAAATCTATATAGAAGCTAAATTCTGCTGGTTTTCATGTGGTTTAAGTCAAATAAATTACTGCAAATTTACACTGCACTAAGATCCACTCTCTTTATGTTGGGAGACTACACCTTCAGTACTTATAAAATCAGTCCAAATTTCATATAGAAATACTGGATTTTCCTACAGAAAGAAGAGAAATTTATTTTTCCATAAATTAATTAAACAGACAGGGTCAGAGGTTCTGAACCAACCCCTGGACTGTTTTAGCTGCTACTCTGTTTCTCCCAGGGTGGCTCAGGCTGCCCCAGGAATGAAGTGGCAGCAGGAGTTGTGGGGCCACCCAAGGAGAAACCCGCAGATGTGGTGACAGTCAGAAGACCCCACACCCGTTCCTGATTGCTGTACACAAAAAACAAACCAACACCCAGCTCAGAGCCACGTGTCAGTGAAAAAGGCAGGCAGTATTTGGGTAAAATCCAACAGAAAGTATCAGGCTTCCCTCCAGTGACCACTATGAGTGACAAGGGGACGGGGCAGAGCATGAGCCCAGCAGCCCAGTGCCAAGACTTTGTCCTCCATCACATGCCAAGCTGGGCAAAGCGATACCTTGCCCCATTGCAATGCCGACTGTGTGGCCAAACCCTTTTTGTCCAGGGATATGGAGTGGAGGAGCGACACCTCTGCCTGTGAGCACCCTTGCAGGAAAAGGGACACACAAGCATAGAATTCATACTCTATGTTCATCCAAAAAAGGAAAAAAGAAAGAAAAAAACCACATCTGCACAGAACTGCCCCCCCTTTGCTTTTTGTATTGGCTCTGCCTCTCACTCCTGACCCCACACCCAGCTGCTCCCCAGCTGCTGCCCGAGAGGTTGTGGCACATTTTCCAGTGACGGGGCTGAGCCGGTGGGAAAAGCTGCACGTTGCATCCAGGCCCAGGGCACTTGCCAGTGTTTGAGAAGAAGCCCCTGATATTTCCTTAGTTGGAAGAAAAAACATTCTCTGAATTCACTGCTTGGGCTTTTGCTTTGTCTTAAAGGAAAACTGCAGGGGCCACAGAGGGAGAAGTCTCCTGTCCGTGCTGCTGCGTGGGAGCAGATTCGCTCCTGGCTTTCCAATTAATTACCAAGGAAAGAGTTATAGGGAATTACTACCTTCAGGAAAACTTGTACCTGCTTGTGGGGACAGACAACCAGCCAGAAGAACAGGCCATTGGCAGCAGCATGTACACATGCTTTATTACAAGTGCATTTGCTTGGTGTGCATACACCCTACTTGTTGCTAGTGATAATTGTACTCATAGCATCGCCCTCTCTGGGCATGCTGGTCATTCAGCTCAGAAGGCCTCACTGTTTCTGGACTTTTCTTGACTTTAAAAGCCTCCTAGAAAGCTATGGTGTCCTATAGGTCAAATCTTCCCCACTGCTGCACAACTGGAAGTTGTCCTGGGTAAAGCGCAACTGCAAAGGCACTTCTGGGAAAGCTGACATGTTGGTTTCGCTTTCTGTCTTTTAACCGTGAGGCTTTAGAAGGAAACAGTGCACACAATGTGAAATGTTTGCTTTATATGTATTCTATTTTACTTTTGCTATCAGGTAGAAATTCTGTGTTCAGGAGAAAGTAATTCCTTGGAACAAAACAATCGGTAACTCCATTTCCCAATGTGGCAGAAGACACTTGTAGTATTTGTAGCAGATGGGTGCACTTTTACTAGCAATAGTCTCACCTAATTGTTTGCTCCCACTTTATGCCAGAAAGTGCAAATTCACTACTGAATTAATCACTGTCTTTGGCAAAGAGGTATGGGTTTTTACTGGGAAAAGTGAAAAATCTTAAAGGTCTCTTCCAACCAAAATGATTGTATAATTCTATGAGAAGGCCATTGAGCCCTGACTTCACACTCTATCCCTTCACTGCACTTCCCTGTATAAATTCACAAGCTGTAAAGTCTCAGGCTGCAGATAAACAATATTTAAGTTGGGATCACTCCTGACTATTCCTCCCCAGGTACACCTTCAAGGTCAGGTTGGACAGGTTGCTGAGCAACTTGATCTAGTTGCTCTAGAAGTAGTCCCTGCTCATAGTGGGGGGTTGGACCAGATGACCTTTAAAGGTGCCTTCCAACCCAAACTATTCTACGATTCCATGAAACTGATAGAGGGTTGTTTTTTTTCTTTAAACTTCAGTAGATTTTAAACTGAATATTAAATTAAGTAAGCAACTGGTATTCCGGTTATTAGAGTGCAATATATTCTCCTTTTTACCTACCTGGAACTCTTTAGGAAAGAAAATGAACTTTGTATAATTAGCTAACTCAAGCAGCATTTATCCAAAAAGATGTGAGTGATCAACAGTTTTTGAAATTAATAGGAAGTGAGCACTATATCCCTAAAACATATTCTCAGACGTCAGACTGAAACCATATTCCTATGCCTCGACCCCAGTCTGAGTGAGACATCCAGTCCAGACTTCTCCCCTTAACCTGGTTTTCATTTTGAATGTGCAGTTTACCTTTAAGAAATTAATCTTTTAAATATGAATCGGTTTTCTCAGATGCCTGGCTATCATAAAAGGCTCCAGACACTGCCAGGAATGAGATTACAATGAATATTGGTATTTGTCATGATTTGTCTGCCTCTTTGCCATTTTATTTTATCTTTCAAACTCGAAAAATCCAGGCCATGCATATTAAGCACCTGTGGCTTGCACATTCACAGGCGCACGGGGAGGAAAAAGAGGAGGCTTTATTTTAGAAGTGCCCGGTTGCACACCCAGCCCACAGCTATGGGAGTAGTCCTTTCCATCTGTTCTGCAGGAAATGACTCTCTCCTTTGTCAGATTTTGAGAAAACTTGGAATTCCTGATTTTGAGTGCAACCGGCCAAAACACATCCTCCCAGTTTCGAGATTACAGCATGGGGTGGCTAAAGCTGGGCAGCTGGCAGCACTCTCTGTGCCAAGCAGGAATTGCAGCCTGGTCCAGGCAGCAGCTCCCAGGATAACGCTGCTCAGCATCCCCATGCTTGGGGGATACTACACATGTCCAGCTCACAGCTGGAGCGCAAGTGGCACCCCAGCACCTCGGTCTGACACAGTGACACCAGCCATGGGGCAGGAAGCCTCAGAGCTACAGCTGGCTAAAGGCTGCTGAGGCAGGAACTGAGGACCATGCTCACCTCAGCCCCACACTCATCCCATGTCCCTGAGGTGGACCCCAGCCCACTGGGGGACCAACCGGCACAAACCATCTCTCTCACCAGCTACGTTTAGGAAAACCCAGAAAAGGGCAAGTCAAAACAAACTAAGTCTTTCTCATTCAAGCAAGAGTTTCTTGGGCCTTGTTGATGAAGATAACATTTGGATTTTGGAAAGCAGATGTGTAAAACCCTACCAAACGCTCCTCCTCCCAGCCCGCCTGCTGGCTCTCATGTGAGTTTGGGCGGCCTCGTTTGTACACATTTGGTCTGCTACGCATTCGCTGTGATTTCTCTTGATTGAATAAAGCATTAATAAGATAATCAAAACAAATTCCACTCTTTGGCTGTCCCTTAGGCATGTCTCGAGCTACGTAAATTGTTCGATATGCCTGCTGGAAAATGGGAATGGTGTAAAACTGTAAACATGGTGCCATATGGCTTACACACAGTTTCACGATCAATCAGCATCAAATTAAAAGCAGGAATTATTATTGAAGTTGAAATGAAATACAGATAGCAAATGTGAGTACTTACAACTTCTGGGTCACGCTTGAGCAAGGAAGTGATGCAAAGAGCTATAATTTGTTCCCTTTCAAAGGAGCCTTTAGTAAAAGCTCAAAATATTTTTAGAAGGAGAGAGTCCTACAGTTTATCCCCAAAGACCAGCAATGAGCTGAGGTGAGGGGTGAAGGGTGCGCATCAAGGGCTGCCTTTCCCCACCTGAACCATTTTTCTGGTGCTGCCTCAGTTTCTTAAATCCATGTAATGGGCTAACACTACCAGCAGCTCTGGGGCTGGATCAAAGTGAGACATTGGAAGGCACTGACAGACCCTGCAGAAAGTATGAACCACCTTTGAGGATTTAAAAGAGCCTGTAGACTGTTGAACCTAACACTAACCCTGGCCATGTACCTTCTTCTCACCAGATGCTCTGTGCCTGAGTGAAGCCAAAGGGGGATGCCACAGCTGCCACTACATTGCATTTCTCCCTTGACTATTTCAGCAAAGGGCATTGTTCCCATCCTGATCCCTGCCTTGCATTGTATTGGCGCAGTGATTGCATTAGAGATTTTCTGGGAAATCTCCTTTCCAGCAGATTAGCAGGTCATTCCCCACACACCCTCCCACCCCACCCAGTGGAAGACAGAGCATCTATAGCTCACAAATCCCAGAGCATTTAGTTTTGGGGTGGAAGGGCTACAGGGTGAGGGCTGGCACTACTGGTGTTTTAATCCTCTTCTCCCATTGCACCAGAGCCTATGACACAATGAGGGTTGCAGGATCCCCAGGTGCCAATTCTCACTTATTTTATTAAAATTGGAGATTTTTTTCATGTCAAATCAAAATGTATCTGGGCAGTGCCTTAGATAACCAGGTCTTGAAAAGCAAGCAGACAAAGCCAACACCTAGAGATGGGGGGCTCAGTGGACATGGGGATGTTTTGCAGACTTTGAGGGTTGAGGTTTTTTCACAGTATTTCAGATTGGACTCAATGAATCAGGACAAAAAGGGGATCAAAATTCTGTCAAGAAAATGACCTTTTTCATACAACTCTTTAAAGGGACAGTCCTGCTCACAGAAGCAGAACCAGGCTCTTGACTTAGGTTTCATCTAAGATAGGGAGAAATATATATTGGTGTTTTGAATTAATATGGAGGTTTTATATTCTATTGTCTCATTTTTAATAATAGTGGAGGGGCATTCTTTAAGGGAACTCAATTGGCTCTGCTGGTTTACTTTAACCTCATTAACTTCTGTGGCAAAAATTACAATCTTGTGTAACCAAGTCCATCACCAGGGGAGCCCTCAGACCTAATGCCAGCCTTAAGGTGTGGGAACACTCCCTCTGAACCAGCAAAAACTTCCTCCAGGCACTGAAGTTCTCCCAATACCAAGTGCTTGCCTGAAATGGTGCCTGAATAACTGAAGCTGTGAGGAAAGAAACTGCTGATTTCCCTGGGCCACGGTGTTTGCTCAGGTGTTTCTACCACTGTGAAGCGAGGGAGCAACAGAGCAGAGGAGATTGCAAGAATAATTATGGTTGGGAAAAACCTGGGACTCACTGCTGCTCTTCCCAGACTATTTGTTTAATTATGAAAGTATTCTCATTAATAAATAAGATACAATAAGCAAGAGCTCCTGCCCCTCTGAGAACCTTATATGTCCTTATATCACCCGTCCCTTTCTCACACAGAGAAATATATCTGTGTATAATTCAGGCCCTTTCTCAAAAGCATCACAAGCTCTCCTGAAACCTTCCCACCCTTTTTGGTCTCCTAGCCTACAGCAACCCCAGCAGACTTGATCCTTTACGGATTGCAAACCTTCTAATTTTCTGCTTGTTGATGTCCATTTGCTCTGCTGCCAAAACTCGTATTGAGGGGTTTTTTTTATGCTATTATTTTCTAAAGAAACAAGAAGTTAACTCCGAGCGCCACGTCCCTCCACTTGAGCCGTGTTTTGACAGGAATGCCACAGACCCCTTGCATGTCAAGAAAATGCTTGTCTGACTTTTAAAGTCCTATTTCAACAAGCCCTTCAACTGCTCCATCAAACTAGGGAGAGGGAAAAAAAAAAAAGTAAAGCAAACAAGGTATACTTTTGCCCCGTTTTTAACAGAGAAATCCACCCCACAGGCCCAGCATTGTTTCAGGCAAAAAGCCAGCTTGGGAGTTCAGTGAATTATCACCTTTTCAGCACAGCTGAAAAAAACCCACTTTCCCTCTTGTATTAGTTTTTCCACAGGGGCTAGACCCAGTCAAACAGCTCTAAGGGTGAGAGAGCCCCAGGGGAGGAAGCCCCATGGCAGTGTCCCCACATGGGGCTGAAGCCACTAAGGGGCCACAGCTTCTCCTCACTCCCCACCTGCATCCAAACATGGTTCAGGACTGGGAGTGAAAGCAGGGTAGGGAGAGTGTTTTTTAAGTAATAAACGAATAAATAAGGAATAAAACTAACATTGCCGAAGGCCACAAGTCAAAAAAAACCCCCAAAGCAAGCTGGAGCATTATGAAATCCAGGCAGAATATGGGAGCGCTTCCTTCCCTGTTTGCCTTGCACCCAAAAAAGTTCACACCTGTGCTGGGAACCTTGCCTAAAAAAAGCCCAGCCAAGTATTTGAAACAAACACATTTTCAGACTTTTCTAACCCCAAGGCATTTTCACAGGGATTGCCAAGGCTCCAAGTCAAAGCACGGAGAGAACAAACAAAACAACCCTTGGCCAAGCCCTCCTCGCCTACTTTGTGCAAAGCCACCCCAACAGGGTGACCGCAGCTGGGATGGGGAGTCAGGTCAGGCTGGAGATGTGTTTCCTAAAGGAAAGGCTCCTCCAGCATCTCAGTCACATCTCCTGCCGCGGGCGTCATCGGGAGGAGAAGCGTTATCAGCTCAGCATCTCCAGGAGGAAGGGAAGAGTACCCTGATTTCAACTGTCTCTGAAGCTTAGTAGGACTAGATAAGGACATTGCATAACGTTGCCATAAAATGTAAAAACGGGCCTGAAATGATGAGCTGTGAGTTAAGCAAGTGAGCTGCATTCAGGGAGGTAATCTCCTTGCTTTCTTAGCAAGGTTTGACAGTAGCTTAGTAACTCCTTGTCACCAAAATATTGATAGGGTTTCCAACCTGGCAGAGCCCATGTACTGCATGGAGACCAACTGTGTCAACAAACAAAGCAATCCCTTGGTGCTGCTCTCTGTTTAGTTAAGCACATCTTCCTGAAAGAATTAGAAAGGTAATTCCTTGGCTATTTATAGAGCAATTTACAGCATGAGTTGCCGCAAACCACCCCCTTGCCCTTGCCATGTCCCACAGATGCCTGGGCTGTATAATTTTGCAGTCCACCTTGCCCAGCGTGCACGGGTGGCTCCTGCCAAGCGGTAGCCAGACACCCGAGCAGACACAGACAATTAGCAGCATCCCTCATTGGGCGGCTGGACTTTCTGTGTGGTCCTGGTCTTCAAAGCACGGAGACTCAAGCCCAGACCCATGCAGCGCATAGGAAATGTTCGTAGGTGGTTTGTGAAGAAGACAAACCTCCCTGATGACCATCTCATGAGGAGCTGGACCGTGTTGAAAGCCGCTCTGTGGGTTTTCTGCCTCACTTGGGGAAGGGGGGCTAGCCCTCCCCAACATCACCCTGCCAGATGTGGGGGTCTAACATCTGAGTTGACTTGGACCCATAACAAATACTCCTCATGGAAGACCACAGAGTTCCCTGTACCAGGCAAGCTGGCAGGTCCAACAGGTAAAACCAAAGGTCAAAGCTGTGATGCATCAGTGGATGGCAGAGCCATTGGGGCTGAATGCAGGCTCCTGCATGCCTGGTGGGGAGGCCTTGGGTTCAGATCTGTCCTGCTGAGATGTGGGACATCACATAGAGCCTCAAGGTCCTCTGTGGATACTCCTGGCCTCATCACCCCAGCCCTGTTGATGGGCACTCATTGTGAGGATAAACGAGACGGTCAAGTCAGCGCCATTTTCCAAGCAGGCAATGCTAAGGTAAGAAGACTATTGTCATTATGAACCTTGGGCTTCTTTTAAACAGCCTGGATAAGCCTTGGATAAAAGCAATGTTAAAGTTACAACCTTTGGCTTTGAGGACAAGGAACTGGAAAAGACCTCTGAATACAGCCTCTTACCACCACAAAGGAACTCATAAAAATCTTTTTCAAATGCCAAAAAAGCTCCTTTTAGAAAATCAGAAGGTTTTAGCTGTCATTACTTCCAAAGCTTGTAGGAGACAAAGATTTCCAAAGGCAGAGCTCAGCCCATCAGCATCCCCTTCCCTTGCAGGCCTTGGACATACCTGCTGAGGGTGGGGAAAGATGGATGCAGTCAGTCAAGGTCATTAGGAGTCACACTGCTGGCAAAACCTTTTTGGAAAATTCAAGAGTTTCACTGGAATGTTTTAGAGATAACCAGTGAATGTTTTAAAAGCTGCAAAAGAAGGTGAGACAGGCAGATCCTGGGCTGGGGTACACCAACAAAAAGCTCTTGCTCCTGGGGATGGCTTCTGTCAGTCAAAGAGCTGTCTCAAGAGCTGAGGGGGAATAGTGGAGAAATAAAAATCCTCAGCTCCTGGTATGTCAGGGAAGAATCAATAATACTTCTCTACACCTCCAGTTTCTAGTTTTTCTGGATAAGAATTCAAAGCCTTTGCTTGAATTAGCCAAATCTGTTAGCATCCAGCTTCCATCTTCTCCCTTGAGCATCCAAAAGGATCTAAAAGGAAAGGCATTCAGAGGCAACATGGGGATTAAAGGCACTTCACAAATGTTCCCTTTCAGGGCAGACTTTATCCCACATTAGCCATGCTCTTTTCAAAGGGAAGAGATGACTGCAATTTGTTGCTGAGCTTCATCTCACTGATCTTTCCTACCCTTGCTGGCTTTGTGAGTGGTTGACACAGTGCTCTCTGCTGCTGGTGGCATCTAAAGCAACCTGAGTATAGGGCCACACAGTGCCAACATATGTTGGCATCTGCATCTGTACCAGTAACACCAACTCCAGAGCAGCTCCCTGCATCCAGCATCTGCTCTTTTTCTCTCTCTGCAAAGTGAAATGTGATTGCATGTTTGTGACTGCTGCACCCTTGCTGGAGTCTCAACAGCTCTGCTAGTGTCTGGGCTCCTGAGGGAATAAACAGAGAGGGGAGAAACAGCCAAAACACCAGGGGAAACAAGAGAAGAGACGAGGAGCTGCCAAAAAAGACTCCCTCCTGCTTGTTCAGACAAAGCTTGTCTCGCAGCCAAAAGTGGCAGAAAAATGCTGCCCTATAAAAGCAGGCAGGGAACAAGGAAAGCAAGAGATGCCCCTCACTGCTGGCTGGACACTGGGGTCTGTGTGCCAGGGGAGCAGGGCTGGCTCTGCTAAACCGGGTTCCCAGGGAATGGGAGCACCAGGGACCAGGTCCTTCCATGCCTGCATAGCTGAGAGGGTGATTTGCAGCCTGTTGTGAATGATGGAAGGGAGAGATACCCAACCTTCCATCTTCTTAAAACGCCCAGCCTGACATGAAAGTGGAGAGGGAGCTTTCATAAACAGTCCTTTTTTAAAAGGTTCTGTCTCCATCTTTTCTGGATTAAACTGCTCCGTCTGTCTCCAATCTAAATGTTAAGTCGAATCGGCTACAACGTGTCTGCAGAAGCCCCAAGTGGAGCCTGGGATACTGTTTGGGTTTGAAAATACTCCGTTTGAAAATCCCACAAGGTTCGAAGCTCTTAAAGCAGAGCCCACCAGAGTTGCTGATAGTCTTCCCTCTTCTTCCTGCGGGCTTTTGGCTCACTGCGGAGCTGGGACGTGGCAGAGCATTTGACCATAGTCCAGTACTTTGGAGAAGACAGGGTGGCCAAGCAGAGGAGGAGCGCAGCTGCAAGTCAGGAGACCCAGGCTGAGCTACCAGCTCCATGACTCTGGGTGTGTTGTGTCCTTTCTCCATTTATTGCTGACAGCATGATAAAGCCTTTTGCAACATCAATCATCTTAAAACAATAAAACCCATAAAACAGACCAAACATCTTGCTTCCAAACACATCAGCATTAGTGACTTCAGATCTATATCGGCTGTAAGCGCGACTTTATGATGATAAAGTAGGCTTTATCGGTCCAATACCCTTAGCAAAGGCTACTTTAATGGGCTGGAGTTTATTTTCCTGGACTACCACACACAGTCACTGCTGAAGAAAACAGAGAGGACTTGACGGGGCTCAAGAGCACACAGATAATTCTTTGCAACTTTAAAACTGATTTAATGTTTGCACATAATGCTCTTAGATGTGTTTTTAATTCTGAGAAGTTGCTCAGAGGGTTGTGCTCAGGATGTCCAGAGGAAAGTTTTTTGTGGGGAATTAAAACACGGAGACAACCCACCACAACCAGCACAGAGATGCTGATTTGCAACAACTGAACCAAGGATTAGTTGGTCTTGGTGGCTATTGCACTTTCTGTACCTGGTACCCCAACATCCAAGCCCATGATGAAGTCAACTTCAACTCCAAAAGGCCAGTTTTCCTGCCAGTTGTTATTAAACAATGCCCTGAATATTTCCCATAGCACTTATTTTTTTCTTCTGCATTTTTTATTTTTCCTGCATGGGAATGTAAAGTTCAATTTCTACAAATATTCATACTCATGACATCCTGGCTTCAACGCTTGCATGCTGCTGCCAGTAAAACCCAATAGACTGAGTATCAGTGAAGAGTGGATACAAAGGGTGTGATCACAGCTCAGGAAAATTCATGTAAATATCTCAATGAATATTCATGACATTTTTGTGGCATTCAGCCACCGCCAGCATTTTGGACTTCTCCCATCAATGTTGCAGCCAGTTGTAGGGAAGGGGAAGAGCTTTGCTCCTCAACACAGGCGCTATCTAACCTTCTCTGCTAAATTGGGACCAATGCAAATTTGCTCCAAATGCTTGTGACACTTAGCACAGTCTGCATTCATCCTAAACATTCAACCCTCAATCCAAGACATGCCCTCCAGTCATCTTTGCTGTCCTTCCCCCTGTAGTCTCAAAACATGGGGCAAACACCAGCCTCTCCAAAAAATTTCAGATCCCCCGTCTCCTCTGCTAAAGATCAGATGGAAAGCAGGGCATGGCCTTTCTCACAGAGATTTTAACTCTCCAAACCCAGCTCAGGGTTGCAGAGCAACTTGTGCAGGATAGAAAGCCTGCGATCAGCCAGGACCTCTGTGTGTTTCTGAAATGCAGGCCACCAATAATACTTTCTCTCATCAGCAAAAGTTTTAACAGAACCTTTGGATATTTCTATTTTATTCATGGGAGACTTGTTGACTCCGAAAGAGAAAGCCTGTTGCTGGAGAAGAGTAACCACATTTCTTTCTGTTAGCTTCACTCATCTGAAATACCCTCTCCAAAGAAGCATTTTCATCAACACAGATGATATGTACTTTCTGCAGTGGAAGTGACACTAAAATATGCCTGAGCACCCTGCAATAACTGAATGGTACATCCATTACATCATGGCTACGACACTGCGAGGGTACTTGGTTTGTTGGATCCACAAAGCTTTAGCGGGAAAGGCTCTTAAAATTCAATCAGCTTGTGATACAGCAAGACATATGCCTAAACCATCTAGGGGCATATCCCTAAACCATCTAATTTCCTTGTGAAATTTAGCTTATAGGAGGTTAATAAATCAGCCACTGCTGAAAGAAAGTGATGGTGTCTCTGGACACCACCACCTCGATGTACTCCTACCTGGATATGACTACTCTGTTTGGGGCTGGTCCCAAAGACGGTGCTTGTTTGTAACTATCACATCTCTAGTTTGGAGCTTGCTGGGCTTCAGACAGATCCACAAAAGCTTTATCATATTATTTCACAGAGACACAAAGGCTGACAGCAACCCACTGGGCAGACTCCCCTTTGCTTGAGGATGAAGCAAAGAGAGAGGAGGCTTGGGCAGCCTCCGGAACCCTCCCCAGTGATCAGCCAGCTTGAAGCTGGGCACAACGGAGGAATCAGTGACCTTTCCCATGTACAAGGTACCAGCAACACTTGTCTACACATTTACATAGTCCCAACCTGGTGTGAGAGCAGCAGTGCACAGTGAAGGATATCAGTAGGAGTAGGGACCTGAGCCTAAACACCTGAATGCAGCTGGGAAACACTGATGCTTTTTGTGTCATAATCAGAGCTTTTTTCCCCTGTTATCTATCGCTGACATTTTTATTAATCCCTGCCACTTAAGTTCAGCCCAAAACCCACCAGAGCTTTTTTCCAGTCTCCTTTGTGGCACGTGATAAACTTGTGCTAGTAAAACTGAAGGCAAATGGCTTCAATCTGACCTGATGTAGCTCTTCTGGGACCAGTCTGACTTGGCCAAAGAAAAGACAAATATCCACTCTGCACACAAAACAAGGCAAAGCTGCAAAAAGTTGTTCGACAGCTTTTTGTCATACAGAGGCACTTTCAGAGTTGTCAGGACATGAAAGAAAGCGCTATTAAATAATATTTGACTTGAGTATTATGTCACATGAAGTAAACATCATCTGTTGCCCTGATGGCTTGCTCCGGGTTGGAAAACAACCGCTGCTGCCAAGGCACCCAGGCAACTTTCTAAAACAGGCTCTTGCCCGAGCACTGGGAGCAGAGTTTTTCCAGCTCTGCGCTGCAGCCGAGTCCCTGGCAGAGCCCACCTCATGGCTGCGGATAGACAGACGGACGGACAGACACAGAGGATGGCTGAGCAGCCTCAAATCCCACCGGACTCAGCTGGATGAGCAGAGCTGCATCCTGCTCGCACCCCGATTCCCAGCCCCGGGGAAAGACACAGCCATTGAGCTTGGGGCCAGGTTTCCATCTACGGGACAAGCCCAACCACTTGCTGAGATGGAGACCACAAACCTACAGGTACGGGAAATGTGGTGCCGAGTATGCAGACCCATAAGGAGAAGCAGAGAGAACGTGAAGAGATTTTGGCTGCGGCAAAGGTCAGGTTTATTCAATGTTATTAAGTAGAGAAATAAAAACGGCAGAGGAGCTTCCAAAAATTCACCCGGGAAACAAAATTGCTTTAAGGGAGAAAAAGGACGCAGGGGGAAGACTCAAAACCAGAAGGTAACATTTTGCTTAGGGGAGAAATACAACCTGATGCATCAGGGAGAAATTAATCCCAGCCTGGAAAAAAGAAAGAAATCCACAGCATGAAGAGCTGCTTTAAAGAGTAGTCTGAGGTGTGTGTGCACCAGAAAAGGTGTTTTTCCTCTAAGGACATCCCCATTCAGGGGACACAAAGAGGTGCAGAGGGGCAGACACCGTGCCTTTAGGGCTGGCTCTTTCCTCTCTACAGCCCAGAAGGGGAGATGTGAGCATCAAGATGCAGCTATGGTCTATATGGCTACAGGGGCAAGCCCTTGAGCAAGCCAGCACCTAGACAGTGTGATAAGCACCACTGCCACCCAAGCAACACACAAAACATGGCAAATAATGACAGCACCTTCAGTTGAGGACATACAAAAAGCACCTGGAAAGATAATTTTTCATGGAAGAATTCCAGCAAAGTGCTGTGGGTGTGATTCCAACCCTGGGGAGGTTTTGCACATGTAGACTTACCCCTGAGCGGAGAAGTTACAATCTGGGGGTGTGCATGGTTCCCCCCGGAGATCCTTGCACCCCAGGAAACTCCTATTGCTCAGGGAAGCTGTCAAAGAGTCTGAGCTGAAGCCAAGACAATGGGATTGGCTTGGGAATTGCTATGATTTTTACAGCACTAAATTGGATAGATTACCAAGATTTATTCTGTTTGTTTTTTTAAGGAAAACATTTATGGAACCCAAAAATATTTTGCTAACGAAAATAAAAAAGCCACTTACAGAAGGCTTTGTGAGCCACCACACAGACAAATGTGACTAAGCCCAGTGTTTAAATGGGAATTCAAGACACGGACATTAAACACCAAGAGACAACACAACCTCTAGTGTGGGAAGTCCCTAAGCTACCAGTTGCTGTGAACAGCATGATGTGGAGGGTGGTATCACTCTTGTCCTTGGAGATTTTCTCTCAACATGTCCTCTGTGGTCCCAAACACGAGGCAGGGATAAACTTTGGTCTGACCCATGGTGACAGTCCTAACCTACATGGAAACCCCCACCACATACAGGATTCCGTTCTGTGGTTGGATTGCAAACATCTCCTGGAGATACCGAGGGTTTTGCCTTTGGATTAAGTACAAAGGCGCGGTGGTGGTTTACAAATAAATGCCTTAAAGATAAACACACGAAGTTGTTGTAGGAAAAGATGTTCTTGCAGGAAGTGAAGGGAAAGCAAATGTGAGCTAATCAGGGAAAAGGCAGAACAAATGAGTTCATGGCCAAAAAACCCCTAAATTCATTGCCATAAAAGATAAAAATTGAATGAGTAATGAGAGCAGAACTCTGTCACAGCAGGGGGAAAACTGGATAAAAATGTAGATGTCTTTTCACCAAACAAATCTCTTCTACAGGAGTAAAAAGGGGAAAATATAAGAAATAAAATTATCCATGAACTGCTTAGCCAATTTTTTCTTGCTGTCCTGTATAATAAATGCAATCTAACACTTTGGGAATACAAAAGGAGAATTGTATACGGGACCTGACAAACACGTGACAGACATTAGTAATGGAAATTCAAGTCTTCCCAGCCAGGCAGACATACCCTGGGAAGGGGCCACGCTGTTACTAACGGGGAAAGGGGAGAGAAGGAAACCAGAAGGACAAGCAGAGGAAGTCATCAGTAAAGTCAGGGGAACAATAAAAAAAATAAAATTAAAAAGAAAATCTCTTAAATTAGGCCCGGCCACTCTCTTTGGTGCTTTTGTGCTGGTCCAGAGGGACCTGGGAAGGCTGAGCAGCTTTCCTAGATGTGCTTAAGTAGGGAGGGTTGGTGTCAAACCAGCCAGGGACAACCCCGGCGGCTGCCCAGCCTGCCCTTGCAGCAGACCCTGTGCACGGACAACCTCACATCTGCGCTCTCGGATGGTTTTCTGGGAAATGACGTTTTTAGGGGAGATGAAAAGTGAGTGGCTGCTAACCACAGCAGAGATGGAGCACACGGGATGCTGGCCAAGCCAAGGCCAGGGCTGTGCGTCATTGTCATCTCCGCTAACACTTCCCTGGATATCAAGAGCATGGATCAGTTGCAGCCGGGCCGCCCCAGTGGCCCCCAGCCCCTTTGGCCGGTGGAAGACTGTATACAGTCCAAAAGCAGGGAGAAAATCACATGCCTGAAGATGACCTTCCCCTTTCGTTCATTTGCACAGCCTCCCCTGCATGTTGATTTTCCCGGGTTTATTTTACATAGCAGTTTTCAATGGTTACAGTTGTCAGATGATGTCCATGATGAGGCACTGGTTTTTCAATCGCTGTTGCCAAAATTTAGCTATTGGGGCTTAAATTTTCCAAGCAGGTATCTGCTTTGGTCTAGATTTTGGGGGGGAATATCTCTTGAAATATGTCTCATATTTCATAGAATGAGCTCATGGAAAACAGGATTGTTTTGTCTACATTTAGGGGGAAAAAAAGGAATCCTCACCATTTCACAGAGACACACTAACATTTCTCTACAGTAGAGTGAAACGTTAAGGACTGCTGGAGGAGAGAGAAGATTGCAAGGGCAAAGCCATAAGGAGGAAAGCATCACTGCTGGGGGCGCTGAACGGGTGCCAGGACATTTTCTCCATCGCTCCAAACAGAGATCTGTCATCAAACGAACTCACTCTCAGAACAAACCCAGCACCCCATCAGGGACCTGGAGCACGTCCTCCTTGGAGCAATCACTAGACCCTTGCTGGATGGAGCGATTCCATGAGTCCGCATGTGCATCTGCGAGGCTCTTCCCATCGATGCTTGGCCTGAGCACAGGCTTTGCAGCAGGGCAAAGGCAACGCAGTCATGTCTGGAGAGCATTGGAGAGGTATTTTCAGGCAGGCTAGTTCAAGACACAGCTGTGATTACATCATTCATTAATTTGTGGTAGAGACAAGTATCCCATAACTCAAGACCAAGACAGATTTCTAGTGCTTTGACACTAGAGATTAAACAGAAATAAACACAGGACTATCAGTAAAAGTGACTGCAAAATACCAGAAAGGGTTAGTGGTTAAGAACAGATAAAAAACAGTTATGTTAGCCTATAATATGGATATAACTGGAGGGAGGAGAGGAGAATATGGAGACCATGACAAATTGACAAGTTTTTCACTGTTTATGAATAAAGGATGTATTTAAAAGAATAAAGAGCATTTTTAGAGAGGGGGGATGTGGGCAGGAGTATAGCTGTGTATAGTCAATTAAGCTGACCATGCTTCAGACTTGCCTGTCTTGAAAAATGGCTCTGAGGTACCTCGTACCAGCATGTGTTGTTAAACCTTATGGGTTTGTTAGTTCCTTATTGTCCAAAGAGAAATCCTATTGTCCATTTCTTAAGAGACGATGATGTTTTCACTAGAGTCATAGCTGCCTCTGAGGCACACATGTATCAGTAATGAAATCCTACTGCTTTCTAAATGTTTTGGAAAAAAGTACACAAAAAAGGCCCATAAACAAGGACAGTAGCATAAGATACATTCTTCTGAATCTTTATAGCCTATTTGGGAGCAGTTACATATGGGATCTACCACTCACTCCACAAGAGAGCAAATCATACATAAAGCAATGCCAAAACTTTCATTTGTTCCTTGGAACCCAGTGTTCAAGGTGCGTTCAAGGGACTGACAAACCTCTGTCCCTTTAGCAGGGTCCCTGGGGCCAGAACAGCACTGTCCTGGCAACTGTGACCAGCAGGGTCTGCTAACTCCAGCATCTTACCCTGCTCTTCCCTCCAACCACTTTTTGCCTTTTTAAGATCAGAATTTTGAGATATATTTGAAAATGACCGAACTGTCGAATGTATCAGTGCTGGGGGGGGCGGGGCGGGTATCGCACTCTTGGAAAGAACATCTCCATAAGCTAAGTATCAAACTGAGGATGTCACACCACTGTTTTAGTAACACAGCCAAGAAACTCAAGATTTTTTTTTTAAGTCAATGAGTAACTAAATAAAATAACTTAAAAAAACCTATTAAACCAAAAGGAATGCTTCAGGAAAACACTCACCTCTCCTCCTTACCCTTTGAAAAACTTCAAACAAAGTCTTCAACACATAACATGATTTTTCTTGATTCAAAATAAAATAGTCTGCTTCACTTTTAGGTTGCTCAGATTTCTCTCCTAAAGACTTTTGGTTTTGAGATTTCCTTTTCATACTGACCTAAAGTACACTCAGAACTGAATGATGACAAAATGAAGCATGAGGATTTTTAAAAAGCTTTAGTAGAAAAATTAAATATTCAACAAGCTCAGTCTCAGTTCATAAGAGTTTCAGACCTTCCAAACCCTTATTTTAAAATTAAATATGTCTTTCCCTCCAACGATTCCCCTGCCTCTTTGCAGCGTGCTGTATGTAGCATGATGATAACAGGACTCAGAGAAGATGCTCAAGCACATCAGTGTGGGCACTGTTTAGGTCTGCCTTGTGTCTACAGGACAACTTCTTGCTGAAGGACACCACTGGCATGGTAGAAGGTACAGTGATTCCCTGAGTGATCATCAGCCTCAATATCCTGCAGTAACTTGCCCTAACTGAGACAGCCCTTACCTATGAGCAGAAGTGCATGCTTTAAAAAAAACCCTCCAGGATTATGCAAAAAATCATGAACGCACATTGGCCTGTTCATTTCGCTGAACAAACTGGGCATATTCACATGACTCAAGTTCTGCAAGTCTTTCCCTCAGTGCAAAAGAAATGCCAAGAAGTATCTGTTTGATAGGAAGGAGCCCCATTGCTTGCTGAAAAATGAGCTCCAGGTCCTGTGGAGCTCAGAAGGGATCGGGCTGGACGGAGGACAGGGACGATTCCTCAGCCTCTTTTTAGAGGGTATTTTAAAATATGGCCAGCACGTGGAAAAAAAATGGGAACAGCTTTCATAAAAAAGGTTTTGTTCTATCTGTTCGAGCAAAGATATTTATGGTGTCTGCTGTGTCATTCCAGATTTGTCATGGGCCATTAAATATCCACCTGGATATTGCATCATTTAACTACTGGAATGCGTAAGCATTTCTGCTGCTTGTGAAAGAGCATCTATTAGCTGGGTAGGGCATAAGTGCTCTGCTATACTTTAACAAATAAATCAAAAAGTGGAGCAGATAATACAACTGTGTCCAGTTGTGGTAGACTGACAGTTGTGTGTATTTGTTTTTTTAACTGATCATGACAAGAATGCGAGTAGGGGCCATATATATTATTTCTGGCCTTCCCTTGTGTTTGTTAATCTTCTCCAGGTGTCAGCAGCATTTTGGAAATCCCTTCTCAAACCAGACCCTGCACAAACACCTCCAGAAAGCAGTCCCTGCCCTTGCAGCCTCACACACTGTCAGATGCCTGATATGGACAAAAAAAACCCCAACCAACCCGTCTTGCTTCAGAAACATGCTCCAAGCTTTGTGCATCTGATGAAAGGGAAAACCATCCTCCATCCAAGGCAACTCCAACCTGTCAAGATTGGGAACAGGATTCTGAAACTGGGTCTCAAATTCTGCTTGTGTGTGTGAAATGTCCACACAAAAATCTAACCTTTTGACAACTGCAGTGCTTTGGAGATATGTCCGACCTTTGGTGGTGCTTTTCAGACTCACCTCTCACACTGGCTGGTCCAGTTGCTTTACATTTACTGTTCAAGAACCATCTCCCTCTCCCAAGTGTGGCTGGTGACACACAGTGTCCTCCAAGGGGGACTTTGGGCAACATACTACATTACTACCAACACCAGCACAGTATTTAAAGTGGAAGATAAGATTCATGGTTACATAAGGCACTGACTCGGACATTTCCTCGAGAGAGTATCTGATGAGGCATCTCATGACTACAGCCCTCCTTGGTGGTCCTGGTTTATCCAAGACTAAAAAAGAGGTTTTACTGCCTCATACTGAACAGATGGAAGCAGGGTGATGCTGGAGCCACACTGCAGTTGGATGCTGGCACAGGATTTACAAATCAAATGGGCAGAGACGGCACTGGGAAGGGGCTGACTCTGCATCTGTCACACCTGCACAACCCCAGGGTTGCTGGTGGGAGGGGAGGATCTGGCAAATCTAGGGGGTTTAAAATGTATATATTTCTTTCCAATCATCAGTGGGGATAGTGGAAAGGAACCCAAGCCCTCTCCAAAATCAAAATGTATTTGTAGAGTGTTTATTAGGAAAACAAAGTGGTTTCAGTGGGAGGGATTTAGTCAGGTTGGGGGAGAACCGGGGTGCAGATTTTGAGGCTGGCTCTCCCAGGGCAGCCTGTGGACAAACACCCTGCTCAAGGGCCAGCAGCCCCACGGCCTTTGGCCATGGCACACGTCATCTCACAGAGTCCCCAGGGGACATGGATATTGGGAGTATGTCAAAAAGGTCAGAAAATCTGGCAGGTCTCTGCCCAGATGACATCATTTTTGGAAGAACTTTGTAGGAATCAAAATCCTGCTGGGGAGAAACAAAATGTCTGCAGATCAGCAACTGCAGGGGAAGAAGAAACTCTTTTTGTGGGAGGGTTTTCTGGTTGCTGTGCAAGTCACCCAGTATGTCCAGGCACCATCAGACACCCAGTTAATGCCTCCTGGTTGTCACCAGAGCAGCAGCAGCAGCAGCTGCAGAGCTGCAAGTTGATGCCAAGTAGGATGTTCCTCCATCCCAGAGACACAGGAGGTTTGTAATTCTAAGGGAATTCTAAGCTACTCGCATCAGAGGCCCCCACCCTCCTCTGCTGATAGCAGCAGCATGGAGCAGTGAGCAGGCAGAGGAAGGAAACTGAGCAAGAACCAGTTCCCTTGCAGAACAATTTTATCAGCAGTTTCAAAGCTGCTTTACCCTTCCCATGTCCAGATGAGGCAGGTGCTCACAGTTTACTGTAAGCTACAACAGAAGTGCAAAATAATTCTTACTGTATTGTACTGATAGAAAATCTCCCTCCAGGACAAAAGTATTTCAAATAAACCCATCCTCAAGACACTCTAGGTTTAGGAGAAAGCAGGTCCTATAAAGTAAGCACTGTGGCATTCTTCTTTGGAGGGAGAAAAACTGTTTTCCTTGGCATTTCCCAATCCCTTTTGCCTCAGCTGCAGACAAGAGGAAAGCAAAACATACATGTGGTCCCCAGGACAGCAGTGGGGAGAGAAGGAGGGTTTGCAGGCTGGGGTTGCTGTTGGAATGACACAGTGCTCTGGAGAGCCTCTCCAGTGCCACCCAGCATGAAACCAGCAGCTCGCTGCAATCAACCAGAGCAAGGAGCACCAAGGTCCTCCTTTAAATATAGGTACTGCAACACACAGAACAGGAAAGCCTTCGTAAAATGAGTGAGGCAAAGAACAGGCAAACAAATAAGGTCACCAAAGAGAAAAGTGGTATATCCAAAAAGCTCATCTTTACAAAAGTATTGCCTCATTACTGCTTTGCCCACTTGAAGTATATTACCTGACATTGTCCAACAACCATTAAAGCCCCCAGGGTGCTTAAAATTGATAGTTCCTTTAGTTAAAATACAGCAAGACTCCATGTGGCCAGTTATTACAGAGAAATTAGGAACACTGGTAGTGAGATCCAAACTGTCCCGATAACTAAACTTCAGCATAAGGCAACAGGTAACAGGCAGGTTGATATTTGCTTTGCTTCTTTCCCAGAGCAAGATATGACTAGTAACAGCTGCTTACTTTATGGCTGTCTCTTTTTATTACTTTATTCCCTCCTATACACACACACACACCAAAAAAAAAAAAAAAAAAAGGGAAAAATAAAATTAAAAAAAGAAAGAATGGGCAAAATTTATGGCTAGAAGAACCCAATTACTGTTGGCGAGTGAACTGAAGGGATCAATTGTTCCATACGGCAAAAGCCAAAGGACTCAGGGCTCTATTCACAAGAAAAGACTGATGTGCTAAAGGGCATGGAAATGCCACTTTTACTGTGTGG
This sequence comes from Jacana jacana, assembly GCA_013400555.1. Classification (NCBI taxonomy): domain Eukaryota; kingdom Metazoa; phylum Chordata; class Aves; order Charadriiformes; family Jacanidae; genus Jacana; species Jacana jacana. The sequence continues at coordinate 380,857 of VZTM01027575.1, forward strand.
TGGAGAATTTTCACATTTGAATCCAAATTCCATAGGAAAGCATGGTATGCAAGAGACCCCGCGACAAGGCCTGGCCAGACAGCATGTGTGAGCAGGGAGCATGTGCGCAGCAAAAGCCTAATACCCTGAGCACAAAGGTTCTGTGTTCGTGTGCCCCCCGGCACAATGTCAGGCTCTCACACAGGCAGGGAATTATGTGCAAAATGCCTGGAAGTCAGCACCAAACATGCTCTGAAACGGGCAAAGCCAGGGCGATATTCTCCCCTTCCCCACCGAGCATGCTTATTGCTGGTTGGGGATGCAAGACAGCTTGGTCAACCTCATGGGAACTCCATTTTAAGGGTGGGAGAATAAAACCCTCACGTTTATTAATGCTTATAAATATGTAAAGGGTGAGTGTCAGGAGGATGGAGCCAGGCTCTTCTCAGTGACATCCAATGATAGGACAAGGGTAATGGATGCAAGCTGGAACATAGGAGATACCAGTTAAATATGAGGAAACATTTCTTCACAGTGAGAGTGACTGAACACTGGAAGGGGCTGCCCAGGGAGGTTGTGGATTCTCCTTCTCTGGAGACATTCAAAACTCACCTGGACGCGTTGCTGAGTGATCTGATCTAGTTGTTCCTGCTCTGGCAGGGGGATTGGACTAGATGATCTTTCAAGGTCCCTTCCAATCCCTGATATTCCGTGATTCTGTGCTTCAGGAGAAAGAATGTCAATTATTGAGCAGGCAGGGCTAGAGCCCTGTGCCCCACAGATAGGAGCAGGGTTGTGGGGCAGGGTGAGTGCAGGCATCAGCTGCAGCACATTGGGAGAAGTCATCAGAGGTAGGACATGAAGAAATACGAGACCTTTGGCTTGAGGACAGGCATGCAAAATGTTTATGTATTTGTACAGTGGGGCATGTTGATAGAGCAGTAAAGTGCGATGGATCCGAAGAAGCCAATTCAAGCTGTATTTTTGGACGCTCATCAAAGACACCTCCCGACAGGGAAGAGGAAGGTTCTGGGCACAGCACTGCCCTTGCCAGCATGCCTTCAGCCATCGCAACCCCACACACCACCCTCACTGGGGCACCGTCCCCAAAGGCTCTTGGTACCGGGTGCCAGGCAGAAAGCAGGAACAGATGACACCTGCTCAACCCTGAGGACAGCTATTAATTACCAGCTGATTTGGTGCTTTCCCAACAGACAGCTGTACAAGAGCAGAGAGACAAATAGGAATTTTGCTTTACAATTTTTCAAGCAGAAAATGGGGCCAAATTTAATAAAACCTCCAATGGCAGGTAGGTACTTCACTCTCTAAAAAGCCTTGGAAATTGCAGTCGTTTCTCAATTAAGGGAAAAAAAAAAAAAGAAAAAAAAAAGAAAAAGAAAAAGAAAAAGAAAAAAAAAAAGCCAAGTACAAATTTTTCTAAAGCAAATGCAAAAGCTGACATTTACCAGGTTTTGTTTTGGGATGCTCTGTCTGCGGGCATCCCAAACTCGGGAAACGCAAATGTTTATGCATTTAGAAGGTGGCTCGTGGCTAAATTTGGGCAAAGGTTTGTGAGCTGGAGAAGGGGCAGGGGAGGGTGTTGGGTAAAGGCACCAGGAATGACTTCAGCCTGTCGGAGAAGCGAAGATAGGTGTGAGCAGCAGAGCTCCCATCTGGGGCTGGCGCAGTGGGAGCGGGCGGTATCGCTGGCTCTCTGGCCGGCTGACAGCACAGATGTCCTGCAGCTTAGCCTGTGACTAATTTTAACAAGCTGCTCGCACGGTTACAAAAGGCAGATCCGTTGGCATTTTTACTTTCAACCACCTGGTCTGGACAAACATTTTCTGCAAATAGCACATATGTCATGAGGGCAGACTCGGGAGACGTGCAAAGGCAGGGAGGAGTTTAAATCCTGAGGATGGAGGCAGGGGTTGGAAGTGGTCATGGCCAGGATTGTCCCACCAAAGTGCACGGGTCAGCATAACCAACAATGGTCAATGGGCTGAAAGAAGGTAACATTCATCAGAAAAGGTGAAACTTTTATAGGACCAATGATACGGTTGCACAGGTCTATTGCTCCTGATGGACACTGTGCCTTTGCCAGGCATGGACTGGAGCGGGAAAACCCACAGTGCATTGACATAAGCTTTGTACCCACTCCTGTCTTTGCAGGGTCCATCCCTATTAAATGCCAGAATGAAAGAAGCAGCTTGAGAGGAAACAGCCCAGATGATGACATAGGCTTGACCCTTTGAAAGAGGACATACTGAAAAGTTTTCGTAAATGGTTTCTGTGTAAAATCAGTCCCTCTGTGTTAAAGTCAGCAGGGGAGGACACAGCTACAGAGATGTTGTGCTTTCAGGGGTAATCCTGGATCATTGTAGGCTCTCAAGCTGGATGCCATTAGGCACTGCTGGAATCCCTTGGGCAAGGCTGCTCTTTTTCCATGAGATCCAAAGCACAGTCTGCTCTGAAGGACCTAAGTATGCAGCAATGACTGCCACAGGTCTCCTTTCCTCATCCCACAGTAATGTCCACCACCAAATTCAGGGAAGAAGGACTGACATGAGTTAGTGTTCAAAATGAAGATGGACAAATTCAAACAACATTACTAAGCACAAAGATAACAAAGGAGCTACTAACGCAGTCTCCATCCCTTGACATCTTCACTGGCAGGCCATGTTGGAATAAGAGTTATTGGGCTCATTGCCAGGGTGACTGGATAAATCCCATGATTCATGAAATGTAAACTTCCAGTTGTTGATCTTGTGATACTCTGTGCCCTTAAAACTAATCCAGCTGTTCACAGAAGTTTCTTCTTGTTTCCTGGAGCCTGGCACGAGGAAAATACAAAAGAATAATGTCAAACTGACAGGGCCACATCTTGGCTCAACTAATTCATACGTCTCTTTGCAGATGGGGATGGTGAGAGACTGCTGAAAAGCTGGTCTTTGATCAGATGAGGGAAGGGAGGAGGATACCAACTGGTGCAGAAACTATCGCAATGAAATCACGCTTTCTGCCTTTTAGGGGGATGAAGTTGGTTCTCCTCTCTGCATCTATAATTAATTTACTTCAGGTCGGGTGAGGAACTGTGGAGGAGTGGGATAACCCTGGCAATCTGCAGACCCATTCTCCTGTTAAAACATATCCTGGCTCACAAAGCTGAACTGCGATTTTATGAGTTGTGAAGAAAGTTTCCTTTCTCAGGCAAGAAAAATGAGTTGCTCCAGCTCATTTTCGGGCTACATTAGGGCCATTTTCAAACTTCAGAATAAACCAAAAACATAAAACAAGCGAACAACAACGCAAGAGCTTACGTGTCTGATCAGCTGAAATGCTGTGTCCCTCCTCCCCAGAAAGTGTCTCATTTTTTTACAGCAGTGTTACCAAAACGTGTTTCCACGGACCTATTATATAAAGCTCATAGTCAAAATCACCTCATTACAAATTTTTTACCCACAGCCTCACCCCTGAAAAGCGTCAATCAGGAGTTTCAATAGTTGGTAAAATGCACAATTTCAACTGCCTACACACCAAACAAACTCTTCACAGCTTGGTTTAAATTAGTCGTGGGACAGCAGAGAGGAATGAGAAGGATTTGAAGAGACAGAGATTTAGGAACAAATGATAATTTATGTCTTCCAGAAAATGCAAGTCAAACCTTGCCTGTTCTGGCCCTTCAGCACTCCTGTTGGGAACAGGATATGTGTTTAGCATATCTCCAAGGTATTCTCATATGAACATGACAACCGGGTGCCTACTGTGAGGACAGCTATAACAAATCACCCACATTCTTTTCAAGCCAACGCTGCAATTGTTCTTCTCATCGGATCATCTGGCTTCAGTGTGGGCTCCCTTCAATTTCTAACACGGAAAGTATTTCCAATAGTTGACAGATGTCTTTCCTCGCTTTACACTCCTTTCTTACCCTCTTCAGTGTTAGCCTTACAGGAAATACCGAGTTAATTGGAAAGATTAGGGAAGGTCTCCTACAGCTATCAGAGGAGAAAGTGGGAGCAGACAGAATGCAGTGAAGGGAGAATAATTTCTTTAACATTTTATTTTAGTATTAGAGTTTAAATATTAACAGCCAGAGGAAGGAAGGGCTCTAAAATTATGCTGGATGTTTGTTATCACTCAGCACAAAGCAAAGTGATCTCTCCCATAGCAATTTTAAACTAGTAGTTTAATTCTTTTCCCAAGTATAGAAAACATTTTCCAAGAAGTAAACATTTGTAAACACTTACTAGAAATACGATCATGCTGTGCAATACCATAGTGTACAGTCCAGCTCACTGCTTTATCCCACACACAGACGTCAGGTTTTTTCCTGTTCTCTCCTGTGGAAGATGTAATATTCATTCTCAGCAGCAAAAAAAAAAACCCAAAAGGAACACACAGAGGAATTTTTGCAGCGTGCAGATAATGAAAATTTCTATAGAAATTATCTCCCATGAGCTCATTGGATTTGGAAGAAGACAGGGTTTGATGTCAAGATTTCTAAAGGACAAAAAATCCTCCCAAAGGATCTAGGAGCCAGATCCAGGTTTTCACCTCAACCTCCTCTCTGCCATTTCATAGACAAAATTAATATTCTAGTACTGGTATGAATTTGATCTGGAGTCTGACCTGCCCTGATTTACAGGCTATATTCAAGTGTTAGTTGTCAGTGGTTCCAAAGACTTCTCTTCCTGAAAGGATGCAAAACACACCCTCTGTCCTAATTATTTTCCTAAATGTATTGGGAGCATCTAAACTGCTTGGACAGCAGGAGCCTCCAGTCCTAACAGAGATATCTAAGCACAACTGAGCTAAATATATTACTACTTTCGTAATGCTGCCCTTACAGTAAGACAAGCACAGTCCTCCTCAAAAAAGGAAGGAGGGGGAGGAAAATGGACACATCTATCCTGCAGAGACCAGCTGCAAAACCCCGGCACAAGGAAAGTGCACCAAAGGAACAAGCCCTGCAGCAGCGCTGCTGAACATACAGCACTAGGCTTTTTAGGTCCAGCACAGGAGGACACAGAGACCAGACTCAGCTGGAACACAGATGTATGAACAGATAACAAATTAAAAGCAAAGGTTTTGTGTTTAGACCTAGATGAGGAAGCACAGACAACTAGCAAAGACACAGTAATTCAAGGTACAAGTCAGTGACAGTAACTGCAGGGCTCTACAGTATCCTGGCAGCAAATCACTTCATTAAGGTGCAGGTCTCGGAGCTGTTACCACCATTAGGACTGGTGGGGATAATTTGGGATAATTTTCAAGATGGGTATTATTTGTGTCATGCCAGTCGGCATTTATCCTGCAGGTCAAAACTCAGCACTCATTTAAAAGACATTTCAAAGCATTACCTGCTCAGGCATCTGGAAGTGCTTAGGCATGTGAACCTGTTTGCTATTTATGCTGCTTAACTGTTCCCATGTTAGAGTGTGGTGGAAAGTTGGGTGATAGCAAAGAAAACAGTAAAGTGCAAGACCCAGAGCCTTTCCCAAGGCAATGGGATGTTAAAAGTCCACTGGCAGCTTTGTTTGCTTATAGGTTTCTCCTTAACTCACGCCTCGACAGTCCTGGGGAGCAAACAATAGGACAAGGGAAGGAAAATGAAGAGGAGCCATGACTTAGATGAGGAGGTGCTCCGATGACATCAGGATAAAGACTGTCAAAATATGATGGAGAACAGGAGCACCCAGAAAGGAATCTGCAAGGAACAAAGACTTAGTGAAGGATGCCTCGGTTCAGGACACTGAACAGATGGGATACAGCGAGAAGGATTTTCTGCCAGGAGCTATAAAGCCTGAAGAAAGCCCATGAGAATTGTGATGGAGGGCTGCAAGAATGCTTCATTAGCACTACTACACTGCCAAAAAGAAGCATAGGCCTGCAAGTCATGCCAAAACTACCCAGGGCACATCCTAGGTAATTCTGACTTAAAGTTCAGGGCAGTTTTGTATTACTAGATCATACCTCCACATGCCACATGTGGTGGTTGGCAGAAGGAAAGAGATAAATTACAGCAGAAGGCAGGCTGTGATGTGTAAAAGCTCCCAAACAGCCACGCTCCAGAAGCGGGACTATCACCTTGTGCAAACAAAGCAATAGCAACCAAAGTCCAGTGCTGGTAGAGGCAAAGCTGTACACGTTGGAAGGTGCTCACATCACGGGATGGGGCAGAAAGGCACAGAGAGCATTAAAGTAGAAAGGACAGAGAAGACTGCAGCTGAACATGGTGAACACACTTCGGTGAAACTCCATTACGGGAGAGCAATACGGAGGTAAGCAGGGATGGGCCACTCTGCTACACGACACTCCATCACTGGAGGACGCAGGACAAGGAGGGAGAAGATAAGCAAACACTAAGGCAAGAAAAAAGTTATCCTATGAAGAGCCAGTACAAGTTACCTTAAAAGGAAACAAAAAAGGAGGGGACAAAGGAATCCACTTTCTATCATTTGAAGAGAACTGATTTCTTTTCCTTCTCATGTGACTCCAGAACTACTACAGCGAGACCAGTCCAGAGGACAGTAAAAGGCAATTTCGTGGGACCTCATCACGGGGACATGGAGACTGCAACTGTAAGATGCTACTGAAACCCACCACCTTCAGCAAATGAGATGTGTATGAATACCCTGAATTACCCCCCAGGCCCGAGGCTGGGGACATGTGCCACACCATGGAATTGTTATGCACAGCAGTTGTAGAGATGTCATGCATGGACCTGCCTGCTGCAAAGTTTCACTGCCTTCCCCAGCAGCAGGTTGAGTCCCCCACGGCACAGTCAAGGACGTTGCTGGCCCAGCAGGCAGCAGATGTGACAGCACCCAGCACCATGGTTTAACACTACCTCAGTGACGCACGTGTGGCAATGTAAGGACGGACACCTGCCAGCTCCCAAAGCCAACAAATTCCTGAGCCAGCAACAGGAAAACAAACAAATACAACAATGACTTGCCCCAACAGCAATGTGGGGCAGGAGTCCCAGCTTGTCTTAAGTATCAATAAATTGTTCTTCGGAAGAGCATGAGGTTTATCTGCTCTGCGAACGCCCACACAAATATTTGGGGGCACATATTTCTCCTTCCCTAGGAGTTATTTTAAAACTTTGCCCTGTCACCACCCCTAGGCTCATAGCCCACAGGAGTGCGGGAGTGCTCCTCTGCCAGTCTGCATGGCACAATGTCCCCGCGGGATCTTCCAGCCAAGGTACCCATCCTCCCACATGCAGATCATTTTCCAGCCTGTGAATGGATGCAAGGTGCAGCCACAGCCCAAGGAAATCTGGCAGCAGCCTGACCTCCACAGCATGACACCAGGCTAAGAAACCCCTTCCATTTTCACCCCTTAAAGTACATTAACATAATGCAAATTTCTAATGCAATGCTCTCTGCTTTCTTGTTTTGCTCCCCTCAAGCACTCCACAGGATAGATGATCACCATTTTCTTCACCAGGTCCGTTCTTTTGCTCTTTCTCTGCCACAGCTTATAATCAAATCCCAATTTTCTTTTGAATCCCATTTTGTAATTACTGTTGTTATCTAATTCTTTTTCAAGAGAAAGGAATGCCCCTTGGTCTTTAAATCACCTCAGATTTGTGACCTGACTTTAAATACTTTCAGCTGAAAGCCATTAGCAATTATTCAATTGCCTTTGCAGTAAAATGGCTTAAATTACTCAATTTTAGTCTGTTATTTGAAGAAAAAATATCCATTAAACCTTGAGGTTTAGAGAACTTATATTTATACATTAGAGACATTTAACAGTATTTTGATACTGATTTTTTCCACCAGCTTCAAATAGAGGTCTTGTTGAACACAACTTTCCCACCCAGTGGAGACGATGCTGGGTCCAGGTGTGCCATGGATCTGAGACAATACGAGGTCCACTTGTGCCATGGACCTGAGATGATGCTGGGTCCAAGAGCATGCTTGGGACGATGGCTGAGCTGACAGCTGCAGAGCATGTAACTCCAGGTCTGTGCCACGTGTCCTACCATGGACCTGCGTGCGTCCCACCATACAAAATTCCTTCAGCTCAGTCACGCAGCAGGAGCCTCATCCAGCTCCACTGAATGCTTTGTCCCAATGCTGTTGGCAGCATGGTTTGATCCTATGAAAATAAGAATGAGAAAAAGAAAACAAAACCAAACAACAGAACAGGGGGAAAAAAAGGAAGGAAAAGAAGAAGAAGAAGAAAAAAAAAAAAAAACACCCAAGAAGAAGGAACAAGAAAAGGGGGAAAAAATGGAGAGAGTAAAACGAATGGTTTGGTGTCAGTGCTGACAACCACACCATTTCTGCATACACCCATCCTTCCTGCTGCCTTTTGGCAGTGAACAGGGCTCAATTTTCTCCCTCTCTGTACTAAATTTGACTCTTGAGGGCCTGGGGTGTTGAAACGCTCAGGTCCCAGCCATTAAAATCACCAGTTGTACATAGCACACCCGTCTGGCACTGGTCACAAGAAAGGGTGGCTGTAATTTTAATGCAATGAATTTGATGTCATTAATTCAGTTTTTAATGCCCCTGAGAAACCCTGAGCTGCATTGTGTCCCTATAATCCACAGGAACAGATACAGAAAAGAGACAGCATACCTTAAATGTTTAGAGACAGACTATCCGTCCTGGTGGAGGGTGCACAGCTCCTGCCATCTCCATCCAGGGCAGAGCCTGTGAGGTTTTGCAACAGGGGGAGCTGAGGAAAGCCTACAACCAGACACCATTGTGGCTACATCCTCCAGCTTGTTGCTATCGCAAGGCACCAGGTCATTTCCCCACGAGCAAGCAAACAGATGAAGCATAGTCTGCTCCCTCTAGTTGGGTGTGAGGGGGTATGGACTGACCTGAGGACCACTGCATGTGTCAGATACCAATGGAGACATCCAGGCACAAGAGCTCCCAGCTGGGTCTGGGTACAACTGCTTGGGGCAGTCAGGGGACAACATGGGGTGGATTAAACTCCCTACATGAGGTTTTGGGCCACAAGCACCTTCTTTCAGAGGGTTGCTCTGCAACCACACTACTTAGATAGTAACTTTCCCCCGGATCCATCTTTAGTACAGTCTGAAGGCAGAAATAGTCAGTACCCTGGTGCAGGGCTGGTGTTAAATCTCTTTTGAAATGGAAGCAAAGATCAGGTATGATGCCATGGCTGATGCCATGAGAAACCCTTGGCTCGCAAGCATCTACCTTCAAACACAGGGCCAAATTCAGATGTAGCTTCTAAGAGGAGCCAAAAGTCATTAAATGTTCAGAAAGGGGGTAAAAATGTTTGCAGTGCTCAAACCTCCTCTCACCCCCTCCCGCCAACTCCATCTCAGCTGTTTTCTTAACAGCATTTTTTGGGGTTGAGAGTCGCTGCTGCAGAGGAGGCCATCGTGAATCCCTGCACCGCAGTGGTGGTTTGGCAGCTTTATGATGTTTTACATCACTCGTGCAAAGAACACCATAGCTATAAAATTTGTAGTTTTCCTAAACCCCCAGAATCCATTTAATCAAAACAGTCCGGCGGCCGCACCAGGGCATTATGCAAGTGCATGGCTGCTGCTCCTTCGGCTGCCAGAGGAGGAATTTGCTGACAAGTCAAGATTAAACTTTCAGTTCCTTCTGCTCTCCCCAGTCATTATGTGTAGTTAAGGAGAAATTTCAAGTTAATTAATTCAATCTCAGGAGAGGAAAATGCATGCAGGATTTCTTCTAACGCGGTGGAGCTATGGAAGGGAAAGGCTGAGCGTTATTTACTGCTGAGAGGAAAACTGTTCACATTCTTCAAAACCTCCCTTCTCGTCTTCCACTGCACAGGGTGTTGTCATGGGTAGGTAACCTTGTTGGGAAGCATTTCATTTGAAATTAATTTTGCAGCCCCTAAATGGATTTGCACCGCCAAACCCCTTGATTTCTGAGCTACTTTTTGCCATGCATTTTGTTTTCTTCCTAGGAACTGCCTGTATTCATGGCCCATAACTTGGCAGGAGCACCAGGAGCCGCACCTCACCTCCCTCCAAGCCAGAAACTGGTAGGCAGGCGATACAGGCCTATAAAACACAATTAACCTTTTCATTAAACAACAGCTCCCCCAGTGAAAACCAGGCCGTACCAAAAGGCATGAGACTGCTTTATGTTAACGGCGTGCCTCAAACTTTAAAATAAAATATTTGTGCTTACATAAATAGTTGGAAAGGTAAAAAGTGTCATAACACTGGGTGTTTGTTATTGGAGCCGGAGCTTGCCTCCTGCCTGCAACAAAATGTCATAACAAAGCCCGCGCTGGGCTCGCTGCATTTACTCCTCACTGCAGTGTTTAAAAGTCCAAGACAATCCTGAGCTATAAACAGATTGCGTGATAGCTCATGCAAAGGCTCCTGTCAAAGTGAGAGCCTTATTTTAGCATGTCTTGGACCCAACGTCATCTCGCCCCCCGAGACGACGTTGGGTCCAAGCAAGGTATGGACCTGCGGTGACGCTGGGTCCAGCCATGCCATGAACCCAGCAGCTCTGCAAGCTTTTCATCACCTGAGGTGATGTTGGGTCTCCAGCAAGCTTGAGACCATGGCACAGCTTGGAACCTGGACTGCCATCATCTCAGGTCCATGGCACACTTGGGACCTGGACTAGCATCACCTCAGGTCCATGGCATGCTCAGTCCCAGCATTATTTTAGATGGTGCAAAGCTTGCAGACCTGCTGGGCCCACAGCATGGTTGGACCCAGCATCATCTCAGGTTCATGGCTAAGCTGCCAGCTGCAGAGCACCCTGCTGCTCCCCAAAACCTGTCCCAAAACACCATCCTCAACATAAGGCTGACTACCGACCAGCATGCCCTAAAAAATTAGCTTTTTGCACAGTGCGTCTTGAGCCCCAGGGTGAGCTAAGCCAGGCTTTCCAACCCACCTGAGCCCAGGAGAGGCTGGACAAATTTTTATCACACTTGGCCAATGGCAGCAGCACTGGAGGAGCAAGGGATGAGGGCTGTGAGCTCCTGATGCAGCTCCTCCTCACCAGTAGGGCCCACGTGCCACAGCAGGATGGTTCAGCAGCGTTTCAGCCTTGGAGCCTATAGATCCTATGGCTGGGAGAGGTTTCATGGAAGGACTGATATAACTCACTGATATAACTCCGCTGTTTTGCAGTGTGGGGCAGGGGTTCTGTGGAGTCTTTGTGGATGCTCCCCACACCTCTAAGGAAGAGGAATTGGGTAATGACGGACCACAAGGTGGACCAGACATGGCTTCCATGGTCTGCTTTGAAGTAGCTCTGCCTGGATGGTTGTTCCAAGCAAAGGACCATCCCCAGCAGTTCACTGCCACCCACTTGCCTCCACCACCAGCACTCATCCCCTGGGCTCGAGGACACCTGAGCCATATCCATGTGCTCAGTGTCTGTCTCCCTGGATTCTACGCCTTGACCCACACTGGTCATTCAAATCCTGGATGAGAAGCAAGGAGATCTTTAGCCCTATATATACACAAGGCAGGAAAACCTCATTTGCTTTCTGACGTGGTGTGATCGGGCAGAGGGCAGGTAAATTAAAAGACATCTGTACCTGAGAAGTGGATTGGCATAATTTTTCTTTATAAATGTCTTAGGTAACCTACAACTTATGACCTGCTTTGCTAGTGCAGATAGGTACTGGTCGCTGTCTTGTGCAAGCTACATGCAAATGGTCTTGGAGACCAACTGGCACTTTCCATGAATCCAAAAGCAGGGCCAGCCCTCACAACTGTGCCTTGCCACGCATCAGAACCTGTCCTTCTGACTGCGCCTGACCAACATGCTTCTGCAGCTGCAAGCAGCCAGGAATTAATGCTTAGCATAAAGCAGCATGATTCCCCCAGAACAGCTGTAGAAATACTTAGCCTAAATTAAATAAGCATTACCATAGCAGCTAGGTGCTTATTTACAAATGAAGACCCCAAGGCTACAGCCAGACCTGTTCACCCCAGTCCCTACAGACCACCAGGGCAGAAGGCTTACAAATTTTGCAAGGGGACAGGAATGGATGACGGATTGGAGGGTCAGGGTTGTAGGCTGTACTGCCCTCTCTATAGCTTTCTGGGGTCATTCAAGAGGTGGGCAATGATCACCAGGTCTCCAAAGGTTAAGAGATCCTTCCCAGAAGGGCTGAGCCTGTGACAGAAGCCACCCTTCTGCCCAAAGGCTGATGCTGTGAGCTAGATTGGTGTCTTTATATGAGCAGCCTCATGGAGAGGGAGGTCCTCCCTGAGCTGAGGCATCTATTCATCACCCACCAGAGAGTTTCTCTCCTGGGCAAGGAGGTCACCCTTGTACCTCCTTGCACCCAGGACTGTCACCTCTCCAGCTCCCTCTGTCTCATGGACTCTGCTTTGCCCCAGCAGCTCCAGATCTACTCAACCTCACAGATACTTTCCCACGTCCTTTACCCATTGGAAAGGACTTTCTCATTCCCTTTTCCCAATACATGCCCTTGGCATCTATTTTCAGAGGCAGGTGTTTATCCAGAGGCTCTTAAATCCACACAAAAAAACCCTTAAATCACCTGATTTCCAGAACCCCTGCCCACTCAGCAATCTGCTCCAGTCCCTGGAGAGGCATCAATCGTGGGCAGGGAGGATCCGTGGTAGAGTAAGATCCCCCGGCTGCAAACCCTCCCTTCAGGAAAGTCCCTGTTTGTTTATTTGCCCAGCATGGCCTGCAGCTGCCCCACATAGGCCTGTTTGCTGAGCACCCCCCGGCACATGTGGGGCTGGGCAGGAGCTGCAGGCTCATCGCCAGACAAGGTAAAGGCGGGCAGGAGTGGACATAAGGCGTTGAGTTCCAAGACACCGGGGGAACAAGGTGAGGTTTCTGTGCCCTTTCTCTCCCCACAGGAATTCAGGGTCACGTTGTTCCCACCAGTTGAGGGCTCCACAGCTGTCCTCCCACAGGGCTTCCCTGGTCCTGAAAACCCTGCTCTCTGCATCAGGGCTTCGCTCCATGCTGCCTGCCTGGAGAAGAGCAAAGGAGCTGGGAGCCAGCAATCCCATTGTTGAATGTCCCCAGAGGGACCAGAGGAGAACGCAGATGCACAGGAACGCTGATGGGTGACAGACTATCCTGTTAACCAAGCTTGGTTCCCACCTCCCCATTGCATCACCTGATCACCTGGTGCCTTGAGGCTCAGTTGGTGCAAGGCTTCTGGCACAGCATCCAGGGGCCTTGGGGGAGCCCTGGGGCAGATGCAGGTGGGCAGTGCAGGTGGGGCTGAGGGTGCCAGAAGCAGCCAGCTCTGGCGGGCAGGGAGCCATCACCCCTATCATGCTGGAATCAAACCCTCTTCTGCAAAGCACCTCAGCTCCAGCAAGCTGGCACCTTCCTATGGAAAAATGTGCTTGGAAGCTCTCCAGCCATCGCTGCTGCAGCGAGTAATTGATAACCCTGCTGCCAGCCAGACACCCCAGGATCATCCTTCTTCCCCAGTGGGAAAGGACATTGCAGGCCCCATCCTCTCCTGGTCCAGCCTTTCAGTGACTTCAATTTCTCAAAAGAAACTCCTGCACAGCCAGAAGATTTTACTGCTTTGTTCTCAGCATATCATAATATTTTCTTTTTTAATTAAATCGCATTCCCCATCTGCCTTGCATGCATGTTTTGGGTAGTCTACTTCTGCCAAACATAAGGTCAACATCCATGCTACTAACTTTCTGTAAAAGCACACTAATGCTAGAACGCTGTTTTGTCTAAAACTGATGTCTGTTCACAATTTTGACCACACCCAGACTCAGGCGATGTGACTTCACTGCCCCGTTCCTATCAAGAGCCTTTTAACAGGAGCAGGCTCATTTAGCAGCATACATTGTCCTGCTTTCTTCATTAGCAAACTCAAACCTCACAAGAATGATTTATACTATTTCCATAACAATGATCAACTGGGGAAAAGGGTTGCTGTACTTGATTTGGGCTTTAAGCAAATGAACAGGTTTCTCCCAGGCCTTAGTTTTAAAGTTCCAGAACTGACTGAAATGAAGGGGATTCAAGAGCAAATAGCTAAAGCTAGGGCATGGAAAAAGGCAGGCGGCTGAAGGGGATACAGCCAGGGAAAGCAATTCCCAGCCTGCAGCACACAGACCAAGAAAAGAAAGTCTGTACAGTTGGTCTGACAGACAAACCATGTGAATATAGATATGGCAGGGCTTCTGTGACAAATGCACTAAAATGCAACCCACAATACTTCTACAGGCTTCTTGTCCAGAGTTTCCAGCTTTTTCCAAGGGAGGCTGTAATGTCCAACTCTCTCATTTTACAGAACTGAAGCACAAAGATTAATAATTCATAACAGCTTCCATCTACATCCTGCAGTATGGAAAAGACACAAATAAGTATACATTGGCCAGTGCATTACACAAGTCCAGAAGTTCTGTTTAATTCACAGGGGAAGGACTTTGGAGACCAGCTCATCCATTCCCATGCTGTTGGGATGGGAATTTCAGTGCTTTCCCTCCCCATCCTGAAGCTGAAGAAAAGCCTGCACTCAGCTATAAATCTGGACTAAGATCTGCAAGGCCAAATCAAGATAAGCACAAAGCAGAATGCCTGCAAGTATAAACTCATCTTCTTCAAAGCATTTCAGGCCCCAGCTGCAAATTGGTTTATTCTGAGAACAAATTGTTGCTCAACTACTTGGAAGCAGTCTTCACAAAACTTCAGGCTAGAAATCTTTGATTGAAAATAACATAGTATCAGTGATAAATAATATCACGTGAGATCACAGGAGGAGACCTCGACTCCCCCAAAAATGAGATAATTAATGGCAGGACACATTCTATCACTTGCTGCTCCATACCAGCCAATAAGTTGCCCTAGAGTCTTCACCGTGGTATCGTACACAGCGTCCTTCTTACTCTGTGCAACTCATAACAACCTCCCTCCTCCAAGATAAACTCACACTAAAGAAGGACAAATAATCTGCCTCTGCTAACAGAAGGTTGGCTGGCCAAGGAATTTGGGGTGAGCTTCAAGGATGCCCAGAAAAAAAAATAAATATATATATATTCCATCAATATAAACTCCTAGTTTTGCCAAGGAGAGCACAGTCACATTTCAAGTACCTAACTCTTTGGGAAAGGAGGTGTTACACCAGGACAACTCAGGTCATCTGCAAATTCATCCTCCTTGTGCAGCTGGTGGAACTCTGGCCTCAGCATCAAAAACAGAGACCCCCCTGAGTGCCTCCCACCTCCTACATGCACAGATGTGACTCTGCTTGGGCTAGAGGAGAGGTGGAGACTGTGCCTTTTCTCCTGTTGCTCCACTCAGTGTTGTCCACTGGCATCATTTGAATATGTGTGTTTGGAGTCATGGAACTGTGCAGTCAGATGGCATGATACTCTCACAGGTCTTATTTTTCCTCTTATTTTTCCCTCCAGCCTTAGATATTGCAAAAAAAAAAAAATTCCCCCAAACATTTTCAGTTTTTTTAAGTTGAGCAAACAAGTGTCAAAACTGTTCCTAAAAACCTACTGTCTCTTTCCTTCCCTTCCATTCTATGCAGGGAGGGCTGTATGAGAAGGAGGGATAGGCAGAACAAGGGAGGACCACGGGGGGCGAAAAAAAGGCCAGGAAAAGACAAAGTGAGAAAGCAAGAACATAAATGGAAACACATGAGGTAAACCAACCCTCACTTCATCAGCAGACAGCTCAGCAGGGTCACAGATGACATGAGGAACAAACCTAGCAACCTCAACAAAAAACTGTTCAGGTTGTGTTCAGACAAGAGACTTCCCCTGGAGCCCATCAAGAACTTGGGTTTGCCGGTATGTTGGATTGGCCAGAGATGGTGCCAGTGCTTAGGGAATCGCCCAGCACGTCACCCCACAACATGTCCCCTGCAGAGTGGAGTATAGAGCAGATGCCTGTGCTAGCACAGACCCCATGCACTCACAGCGGGTCCATGCACCAGGGCTACCTGCAGCTCGACATCTGAGTCAACACAGCTGGGCTTGGTCCAGAGACTCCTGGGCAGCAGAGGACCATGCTGCAGGGACTCGCCATTCGGCAGATGTACAAGATAAGTGATTTGCAGGCAGGACTGCAGCTGAATGAGCAGCCCCAAAAAGCAAGGCTTATCCTTGTGTTCTGCTGCTTGTTTTTTTTTTTAATGAAGAAAATGCACAAGGCCATCTCTTCAGGGATCAGGCTACAGAAGCCCTGTGGAGCAGCAGAACATCATCTCCCTGAAAATACTTCCCTGCTTATCGAGCAAATGAGAAACACCATGGGACTGCATGGTCCACAGCCTCTCTCCCCTCAGTGTCCATGCAAGTGTCAAGAGCATCATCCACCTGCACTAGATTATTCTTTTGCATGTTGACCTCCTTGTGGCTCTCCTGCTCTGCATTTGAAGTTCCTCTGCAGAATCAAATTTAGCAAGGTCTGTACCTGGGCTGAAATATATACGTCCCAGGGGTGCTTCCTTGGTCTTCCTGGCTTTCATTAACCAAGCTTCTTCACCATCCTTTTTTCACACCCATTAAACAGCACCAAAGGGAGCTGGCAATACATTTTCCTTTGCCCTTCTCTTTTGTACTCCTCATTGATGAATGGCTAAAGCAGATGCACAGTTGTCTTTGAAGGCTCATGGCAGATGAGCATGTTGAATCAATGATGGATTGGACCAAATGAATCACAGTGTGGGAGAAAGCACGAGGCAATGATTTCTAAGTGGCCTTCACATCTTTACACTTCAGAACTTGCTTTAAAAGCCTGTTTTCTTCTTTTTATCTGGTTCCAGTTTCTGCAGTGCCTTTGCATATGTTGAGGGAGGTAGGGGGGAAGGGGAGGAACCTTTACATATAAACAGAAGATTCCACTTCTCCATCAGACAATAATGAAGCATTGTCATTTAGGGAGTTCAAATAGCTGGGAAACCACTTCAAGGCCATGCAAAACAACTGAGTAGCATCAGAAAGAGCAGCAGTTGGCAAACTGAGCAGCAGAGTTTAAAAATTCAATATAGCAAACTAGCAAAAAAACCCACAGCTGGTTCGGTGGCCTACCTCCCCTCTCTGGGACACAAGAGCTGCTTCAGAAAGCAGCTTTAATGAAACAACATATTTAGGAGACGGTGAATTGCCAGAGATTACTGGATATAGAACTGCTGCTGTTCGCTCCCAACCGAAACCCTGCGCGCTCAGCCAAGTCCCACGTGTCCTTCTCCGCAGCGAGCGGGAGGTCTCCAATACCCATTTAGAGCATCAGTCATTTCCAGCTTAGCTGCTCTTGGGCCCTCCCTGTGACTGATGACATGATTGTGCTCATCAGACATGTTTTTCTCCCCACAGATACACCAGGGTGGATATAGGAAATCGAAGCCATCGACTTTGTGGTGCTGCTGGAAGAGCAGTGCTGCCTTCCTGGGCATAGGAGAGTGGCAAAGCTTGCGGAAAGAAGAAATTCTTTTTTGGGGCTGACAGTGGACAAGAGGGAGAAAAACGCACACTTTCAGGCTCAGACATCTGGAAAAATCCCAGCAAAACCCACACTCCAGGCTGGGCATCAGTTTTTATGGTTAAGCAACAAGCCACACAGGATCACCTGCAGGTCTCCACCACGCTATTCTGCAAAGGCACCTTGTGCCCAGATAACATTGCCGTGAGGAAGGATGCTGGTGGGTGATCTCTGCCTGGGCAGAGGTCCTCCCAAATGTGAGCCTCTGCGGGATCTGCTTTATGTTACAGCTCGAGATGATGCCACATGTGGAAATACAAGTGGAAGCTTGTTGTGAGCACAGAATTTGGAAAGCCTCTTCACTTAACCAGAGCTAAATATGAGATAAGGACAGCCTGGTTTGACTTCCTTCATTCTGGATACCTCACATGAAGTGCTGCAGCTCCTGCAGCAGAATGGAGAGGCTGCAACAGGGGTGCTGGCACTAGTGCTGGCTCTGGGCTGTGTGCGCTGGGATGGGCTCACCAGCAAGAGTTGGCACAGATGGGAGAAGGACCAGCTGGACGGACCAGCTCCTGTGGCCCTTATTGGAGACACAGACTTAATAGAAACCAGAGAAAAGGCTCTCAGAGGCGTATGAAGAGCTTATTCCTCCAGCATGCTTGGTCCCAGCACTACCACTCGCCACCCAGTCACATTTGCATAGGAGGTGCCCATCCACCTACAGCACCAGCATCACTGTGCACCCCGCTGGTTGCCTTCTCCCCAGCGGTACCAGCCAGGGACAAATCCTTCAGCTCCAGAGATAACAGTTTTGGATGCATAAACTCCTCTGGAAGTGACAGTCTTGCCTCAAGCAAAACACTGCCCTGACTCCTGCTCCCCAGCAAACAGCAACTGCAGGTGCCACGGGCAGGGACAGATCCAGCTACAGCTTCCCAATAAATATCCCAGATCTCCCCAGCCTGGCAAACAGGGTTCTGGAAAATGCCTACTGCTCTTCACACAGGCAGCAGTATTTATGAATGGCTATGAGGTTTGGAAGTATTATTTTATCCATGGTCAATGGAAGTAGGGATGAGCTGAAACACGATTTGCTTGAGACTTTTCCAGTGTAACACCAAGTTTACAACTCAAACAGCAGCAAGGGTTGTATGAGCCTGTTTGTGGCCAGAGGATGGTACTGCAGACTCCACCGCAAAGGGAAACGTATGAAATAGAGGTGCTTAGGACAAAGGGAAGTCTGTTCAAGTAAGAAAAGCCTGAATAAACAGTTTTCTCCCCAATACCACTTTCAACTTCAGCCAGCCAGAGCTTAAAGATAAAAGCCCAAGGAGCTGCCGTTTTTCTCGCAGTGGAAAGGCTAGTGGTGGCTTCAGGGATGTGTTTATTACGCATCACACTGGCACAACTGATCCAAAGGGGACTCAGGCCCCACGAGGCAAATGCAGTCAGGTTCTCACAAGTTAAGTCCTCCTTGCTTTGCAGACCCCTCAGACATTTGAAGAGAAATGAAAGATCTCCAACTGGACCCGCCCTAGGAGCGCACTTCCCTCGGTAGCCCCACAGACGCAGAGACCGGTGTCGGGATGGGACAGGGATGCTGCAAGCAGCACACCCTGGGTGAAGCCCCATAAAACACAATACCCCTGTCCCAAGGGAGCATTTTACAGCCACCCCTTGTCACTTTTGTCACCGGTTCTTGCTGCTTTCAGATGCACACACTGTAACCCAGCAGGGTGCAGCCTCTGCTCAGCGCCGCCCCGTGCACCGGCTGGGCTACAGGGCACCATGTGCTTTGAAGTTTTCCTCTTCCAACAAGAGCACTGGTTGGTATGAGAGCTCACATACTCATTAGGATGTGAAGATGATTAATTGCCTCTCCCCTCCTTCCTCTCCGAGGGAGAGCCCCTCAACTTTGTCTCACTGACAGTGATTTTTCAGGACCATATGGCACTTCCACATCCCATTAGTAACGTGCCTGCTGCACCCTATCTGCTCCGCACTGCGTTTCGTCTTTCACTGAGTTGGGGAACACAAAATACCAAAGCTCTGCATGAAAACTTCAAGGTCATAAAGTTAAGGGAAAGAAGTTGTGCAAAAAAAACCCCAAACTTTTCTGCCTTTGACGGTGACAGTGCCACACATTACCAACGTTGTTGTTGAGGGCCCCCAACTTCTCCCAGAAAAGGCTCCCATCTCCAGAAAGACCCTTACACTGCTGAGATGCCCTAACAGAGACCCAGCTCTCTTTGGCCAAAGGGGGTGGATTTTCTCTCTCATTACAATGTACTTTCACAAAACCAGTGAAACCTTACTTTTGGCTTTCCTCCCTCTGCACCCACATTCCAGAATTTCCTCTGTGGCACACAGGGACCGTTTTTGCTCTTTCTGGGACTGGCAGGAATTGCAGGGAATGTGCCCCAATGCCCACAGTCCCGGGGAGAAGGGAACCTGCAGACTTTATGGCCAAACACAGCATGATGAAGCAGTGCCACAGTGCCTGATACTGCAGAACTGCAGTAACAGGTAGATCTAGGTTAGAACGGCCTTAAGTCATTCATGTTGTTGCTTTTTGTTCAGCTGCCTTTTTTACTCCACACAGTTCACCACCTCAGGTCTCCAAGCCCCTCTAATGGTATGACACCGTGCTCACACCTGCTTGGAGCAGGTGCCTTCACCTGACCACGGATGGTACAGAGGGCATCACTGAGAGCATATTCACAGCACAAGCAATTCCTGCTCCACACCAACACATGAGCACTGGTCCTGGCTCATTTGTGGCAGAGCAAAGCACCCTTTGCAGCAGGGCACCTGCAGAGCACCAACAAGGGTGCTCTGGTCCCGGTGGCCAGTGCGTGACAGAAGCCAAATTCCCCAGGGGAGCGGGCTGTGCTCCAGCGAGCGCCACGGCTGCTGCAGGAACACACACACAGTTGCTAATCCGCACAGCACTGCCCCGCTTGGCAGGCGGCGTGGAAAATGCCAACCCTTGCAGATATGGTCTCCAAGGAGGACAGTTTCCAAAACCTAAAGCAAAGCAGGAGGGGCTGCCCCAGAGGCCAGGGCAGCCGAAGGCCAGCACCCACCTCCCCATCAGCTGGCAGCTGCCAGCAGCAGAAGGCTGTGACACAAGGGTCCAGACACAGCAGGCACTTGCCCTGCAAGCATTTTTGGTCTCTTATCGCATCTCTGGGTGCTGCTTTTGCAGGAGAAAGAGTCCAGCCAACTGAAAAATAAATAAATACAAAAGCCAAGCAGAGCGCAGCTTCCAAATGACATTTTACCTGGTCATTCAGTTCCCATCACAGAAGGGAGGCTTTTTTTTTCCAGGGAGGAAGCAGTTCCTCACCTCAACTCCATCCTCAGTACCCCCTGTCCAGGAGCTGGGCACCACCATGGCCAGAAAGAACCACTGACAGTGGCTGCCACCAGTTCTGGGCTCTAAAATGGCTCAAAGCATCTCTGCAATCCCAACAAGCCCCACAGGGACTGGGGACTGCTGCGCCAAGACTAACCCAAGGACCCAAGCTGGGATCTGTACCAGGATCTCTGCCCCATGCTCACCAGGAAAGCCCATAGCTTTCTACTCTGGTGGACAAGGAGGTAGGGTTCTTCTCCTGGTGGACACCTGCCAGCAGGCAGAGCCCCCTCTGAAATGATGCTCCTGGCCCCTCCATGGGGGAGGCTCGGAAAACCCTTCCTCTAAAACCTTCAGAGCCAGGTAAGGGGAAAAGAGGGTGAGGTAAAACCAGATCTCCACTGAACTGCAGAAGATTTATCCCCACCACTGAGCCCCAGTGCCCACAGGACACATATCTTCCCCAGCCCCATGAACATGCCAGCAAACCTTGCAGCTATCTAATGTATTCCATATGCAGCATGCACCTCCAAAACATTACTTAAAATGGGAATAAATCCTTCACGAGACCTCTGCATGACAGATACCACTTGATTGAATTGCCAAGCAAGGAACTTTTATTTTAAGGAAAAATCCACAATTAACCTATTGTCACTCCGCAGCAGGGGGAAGCAATAAACTGTATATGTCTGCTTTCCAGCCAAGTCCAAAAGGTTTATCCACAAGCCCTTCTTAGCAAATCTCCTCTGCAAGTTCTTTTGATACCTTATGGATTTGTTAAACATTTGTAACATGAAAGTGAGAATATTATACACACTGCCCTGGCATAAATCACAGGTCTGATTCTCTGTATACACTGGCAATGGGAAAGGAGACCTGGAAGGAGTAACAAGGTTCTAGTCCGCAAGGTGAATAGTTGGAGAGGTCTCCCTCATCCCTCCATCCAGCACTAAATGCACACAAAGGTATTATGAGAAGCTGGTCCTCCCCCAACCTCCCCAGTTTTTCAAGTTTTACACCTGGGGAAAGAAGAATGAGCAATCACTGTTAGACATCAGCGAGGTGAGTGCATGGGACATTTAAGAAGTGGAAAAACATCTGTTTAGTCCAGATAGAAACCAGATGGAGGTGAGGGGGAGGTGGAGGATGAAGAAATAGTCAAGAGGGAAAACAGAAACGTGGTCAGGAAGAAGGCTGCAGAAGAGAGACGCTTCCAGGAGTCCCACCCCACAGAAACCTGCACCTCCTTCTTGGGGCAGTGGGCAAAGGGCTCGGACACATCTCTTGCTCATGGGACAAGGATATGGGGGTCCCTTGAAGAGGTTGATTTTGGAAACTCAGATTCTGCCTGGACACTGTGTAGCCACCAGCACTGGGGATGGCACAACATAGGTCTCACTGCTTAGAAGAATGGGAGACGTGGTCTCATTTCCAGCCACCAAAGAGCCATAGACCTCCCTGGGGGTTTCCAGCTCCCCAGCTCTGCCCTCCAAAACACCCCAGTTGTGCCTGGACCAAAGACACTTCCTCTACAGGGTGTTTAAGATGCCTTCCACTACAAGTATAGGATTTTTAAGAGGTGATTTGTTTGATTGTTCCCCAATCCTCTTTATCCTCATGTTCACAACAGCAATCAAGTGCTTCTCTTCTGCTATAGCCCAGCTTATCCAGGGCTTTCAGGATACCAGTGTGTAACTTTTATGGGTGCAGAAGGGGCGGTAAACGAAACTAATGCCTGGCAGAAAGGGAACAGCAAGCAAAATCTAAAAGGGTATGGCATAAGGCCATGGCAAGGGCACTCAGACATTTTGGGAAATGGTTGTAGTACCTTCAGGCAGAGAACAGAAAGTAGCTTCAGCAAGAGGGCTGGAAATCCCCTGGAGCTGAACCGCCAGGATCCTGGGGAGAAACATCATTGCAACACCAGGGACACCTTATCTGTGGGTGCGATTGCAATGCAGACAGCCAGGTTGGAAAGATCACTAGAACAGGACACTGCCACACACTGTGAAAGTCACCCCCAATCTAATAAGCTCTGTTTCCTCCTGGGTTTGTGTCAGACTTTGCTCTCTGATTCTACTTTGGCTGACAGAGTGCACGCAAAGAAAAAAAAATATAAAAAGGTTGGGTTTTTTTTAAGCTGTAGAAGACCTCTCCAATAGTATCAAACACTAGAACTGACGAGCTGTTTCCTTATTACAAAGTATTTTCCAACAGAAAACAAAAGATTGTCAAAACAATTTATTTTTTTTTCAGGAAACAATTAGTTTTGAGGCCATTTTGACCCTTTTTTTAAATCCAGGTGAAGTGTCCCATTCCAGGCGAGTGCCAAATAGAATTTTTGTGTTGCTGTTCAAAAATGCATCCGTTCCCAAAGTTGCAAGTAGGATCAAAATAACCTCCCTCCTTACCCTCTAAACAAGACCCAAGTGTTTGAACTTGGTCACTACATGATCTAAGAATTACATTGTTTAAAGGTCTCTAAAAAATTGCCAGTTTGGAAAAACTATTTCCCACTCCATTTAAAAGAAATGCATTACAAATGGCCTCAAGCTACCTCTTAGCTTGACGAAAGGCTTTACATGAATGGAGAATGCCCAGAAATCATTTGTAAAAAAATGAGAGTAAATGAGCCCTTTTCTGATCAGGTCCTGCAGAGAAAAAGGTAGGAGTACAGGACTGGAGAAGGGACAAGGAAGGACCGGTGACTGAAGCAGCCAAAACTAAAGAAGGAAGGGAAAGAGGGAAGGAGGGAGAACATAAAGGTACCCCAGAGGATGAGCAGACCATGCTCCTGTAGTCAACCGCTGATGATCCTGCAGGCAGGACAGCCAGAGAGGTGACATTCAGATTGTGCTTTTGGACCATGAGCTGGGCAAACGAAACCTGGGTTTCCCAGTTTTGCAGTCCCTAGCAAGAGCTCACCCTACCTAAACCAAAGCACATCCCTGCTCTCCTAGAGTCCTTCAGTGCAAACACGATGTAGCTGTGCATTTGTGCCTTCTTTTTACTTCTTTACACAGTCTCTTCTCTGTCCTGCTCCCTGTTTGCACAAAACCCATGGATACCTTGCTGTCCTGGAGCCCGGCACACTTACAAAGCTGTTCTCCCGCCAGCTTCCTCCCCGGCCAGCTCCCAATTTGTCTGCAAACCACAGGTTTAATTGGAGTTGGCAAGTGTTTTGACTTCAAAAACGTCTGCAACACCTGGAAGACAACACTCAGGTTTAAGGGAGGGGGGAGGAGGAAGGAAACGGGATGACATCCAACTGCTATTGTCACGCTCTCGGCTGCCTGAAAAAGGAGGAATTGGTGGCTGCAGGGTCCTGGTGAGCGCAGGAGATACGCAGGCACGCACGCAGCTCTGCCCTCCTCCAGCTTCCAATACCAAAGCAGGCTTTTGAGGTCTTTTTTTTTTTTTAAATAAAAACACAAAAACCTTTTCTATCAAAAGAGGGAAGAAAAAAAAAAAAAAGAACAAAACCCTAAAATGAATGTTTTTAGAAAGTTAATTCCAAGAACTAGGGAAAGATGGTGATGTGCTGTTCCTAGCCAAAACCAGTGACCACAAAGCAGACAAATGATCTAGCAGCTAAAGGCAGCGGGTGGGAAAGACTGTTCTGCTGAAGGATGCTGCGGGGTGGAGAGAACTTACTCCCCTCATGGGCTCCTTCAGCATCCTCACAAGCTAGACAGTCAGTTTGGATCAAATCCATAGCGGTGCAAGCCTGCATGCTCCATTATCCTGCAAGACGTGAGTTCCAGCTGTCTGCACACCAGCTTTATGGCCCTCTCTGCTATGGTTTGTGGTGTTTTAGGAGAAGAGGTGTGTAAAAGAGCCTGCTGGCTGTTGTGGATGGAGTTACACAGCCCTGGGAAGGTGTGCTGAGGGTCTGCCATCCTGGATTTTGGAAACTTTATCTGAAAGACATCAGTGCCTGCTGCTAGTTTGACCTCTTGCATAAAGAGAAGTAATGGAGCTGGCTCTCATCAGAGCTGTGAGTGTGGAGCTGGGTATCCACTTTGCTACATTTTATGCAAAAAACAAGAAAAAAAGTTCATGGCCAAGTCTTGCTGAAAGCTTTGTCTTATGAGAAAAGATGTATTGCCAGTGGCTTTACCTCAGCAGAGGGTGGAGTGGATTTCCCCTCATTGGTATGTCTTTGCAATTCCAACTAGTGATACTCTGCTAACTACCATGGCCTTTCTCACCAGCAAGGTGAAAACCCATTCCTCTCCCACAGCTCGGGGGGGGGGGCATGTCACAATATTAGCCCTTAAAAGAGATCGAAAACAAGATAAAACCACTACGATGGGGAAAAATTCTGTGGTAATGCTATGTTTTTTGCAGCCATTGCATAGACCTGAAAAGAACATAACCCCCATTCGCCAGCTTCCCCCATCTTTTATTTTGAGGTATTACATTGTTGAAAAGCCTAGTTATTTTTTTCAGAAGGTCAGCTTATCTTTATTTAACGAATATGGAGATGCACAGAAAATGTCAAAGTCTGATACCAAAGAGGTGAATTGGCCATTTCTGCAAGTCTTTCATTCAAGCCATTTATCAAGCCTTTAATAACAGGCACTAACATAGGAGAAATGTTAATGAATGTTAAAAAAAGCAAATGGTTTGCGAGGTGCTCCAGCTACAGCCCCAGAGATCGGTCTGATTCGTGTAACAGATTTCCTTCCCTTTCAGGGAACCAATAACTTCTGCATCCTTGCTGCAAGAGGATACAGACAGCTATGGACATTTTCCCAGTACAAAAGCCATGCAAGCAACTCAAAATCAAGTACTGTTTTATTTTCACCCCATACTTAAGTGCATTGCAGCCCATCATTTTCTTTTTCTCTTGTTGTGTATGTACACTTTTTAAGCTGTTCATTATTATAACGAATAACTCGCTTAAACCTGGGCAAATTCTTCTGAGCCAGATGTTGGAAAAACCCATCTAGAAAATTTGAGTGATAAGATTGTGACACTAGCACGATTGCCACGTGAAAAGATAGACAGTTTTGTTCATTAAACAACAACAAAAAAAGGTATCTCAAGAACTTATGCAAGCAAGAGCAAGTATAACAAAAGCGTGCACCGAGCTGTCTCCTATTAACAGTGCAGATCAAATGAGCCAATGCAACTGCTGCTGCTTTGCCTAAATAAATGCCTGGATCAGTCATCAAAGTAGGATTGTTTTCCACAATACACTTCCTTGAGCAACCCAGATAGCCTTTGTGTTGGCCCCAGTAATGATGTAATGGGAAAAACTTACAGGCATTCTGTCAAAGCCATGCAGATTGCTCAAAATACTATTTCCCAAGGCTCCAGCTTCGCAGGTGCGGACTCAGCAGCCATCAAGACTTGCTGTGATTAATGACTTTTTCCAAAGTGTTGCCTTACATTAATACAGCAAGTTAACTTTTATTAAATTATGAATGATCTATTAGAGGATTCTAATCACCTGCAGGCTGCCATATGTAAGGAAGCCGCCAAAACCTATGTGATCTGAGTATCTCAGAGGCAAACCAGTCTGAGCTTTGTGTTACCTATACGTGTGGTGGTACTTATAGACCTTTTGCCCAGGAAGGCATTTAGGAGAACTACTACTCCAATCTCAAAGCCATCAGCCAAAGCACCAAGGAAAACCCTCAGTCCTTACAGAAAGCATCTAAAAACACCCTAGACATTGGAACCAGCCATCCCTCCTGAACATTCCAAAACCAGGCAGCAGAGAGGCTATCTGAAGTCCCAAGAAAACACCTCGTACAGAGGCACCAGTTCAAACAACACAGTAGCTCGGATGGAGTCACACAGCCATTACTAGTCATGATTGGAGGTGAAGACAAAAAAACAGCACTTGATAAAAAAATGACTTCACATGAGAAGCAATTCTCATTCACTTACCCCTCATGTTGTAGCTAGGGGCCACCACAGATATCCCAAGTGTCACAAAGCTCCACCAAGCACTCAAAAGCATCCAACACGCTCCAGAGGCATTCCCCTCTGAATGAAATAAGGAGAAATTCTAGAGTTAAGAAGAAGGAGACATCTGAAGCACAGCTCTGATATCTCTGGCAAAACAGCCAGTAAGGTCATCGTGCAAAAAAACCCAGCATCCATTACCTACCACTTCACCCTCCAGGATCCCTTGAAGGATAGAAGGTTGGGGAAGTGTAAGCGGTGGCTGGGAGGTGAGATTGGCAGTTGATATCTTGCAGCTGATTTTTCTCCTCGCAGGTGTAGCCCATCTGGAAAAGCCAGGGAGCCACAGCACACAGACACCCTGTAAACCCCATAAATGCTGTGGAGAGCAGACTGTACATTTACTACAGGCAGCCCTGGTTCAAAGGGAGGGGTTTCATAGCCAAGGTCTTGTGTATCATCAGATAGCGCTGATGGAGTAGAAGGGAAAGAACTCAGCTCCCCTTCCTCCTCTCTACAAATCTGTGCTTGTTGGTGTCAGGGAGTCATAAGCCATGTCCAGGGGATGTGGCTATTTACTACATCACTGCCAGCTGGATTCAATGACTGCTAAAACGTCTTCAAGCAGGAGACAACAGTTGTATTTTTTTCTCATTTCCACCTTCTATTCTGGCATTTCTGTTGGACATTGCCTGTTCTCTAAGCTGTTCTCAACAAGAACCTTCTTTTGGTGACCTGGGAGTAGATTATGTTGCCCTTGCTGGATGAGGGAGCTCCTAGATATGCCTTATCTTCAAGGTGACGGATTAATGGATCTTCCAAACCAACACAGATGATTCTGTAGCCCAGGGCAACCACAAAGAAAAGGCTTTGGCCAACTGGGATGGAAGGGGAGTAATTTAGTGTGGAAACTAAAGTGTAAAAAGAAATCCTGGTTGAGTTTAGCTCCTCTCTGGAGCAGCATAGCTGTGAGGCTAAAAGCTCGATGTAGTTCTCTAATCCAAGAGACAAATTGCATTATGCTGGGGAGGAGATTTTGATGGGTTTTGGGGGTTTTGAAGTTGTTTTTCTTTTAAATGGGGTGGTAGGGTGCATAAGGCATTTTTTGCCTTGTCACACAGTGCTGCCTCCAGGTCACAAGTTAGTAATGGATTCAACCCCATTACTTCTGTGTGAGCCTTAATGCTAAATTGGTGGAAACCTCATCTCAAAGGCAAAAGGAACGTAGTTCTCCTGGGAAATAAAACAGAAATGTTCTTTATGCATCCCTGAAACTTCCCATGGTCTCTTGCATCTTGCAGGGAGATTAAGATGATGTGTGGGAAATGTATGTCACTGGAGACACACATTTTATACAAATGCCAAACATCCGCCACCACATTTGTGGACAAAGTTGTCTCAACTACTGAAATGCTGGCATAGTGGTGCTCGAGAGTCCCTCATATGCCACAGCAAGCTCTGAGTGAAGTTTGAGGCAGATTCCATCTACTTGTTTTCTCCCTGTTTCTAATTAGCTATGGCATTGGCACAAAACAGGATCCGTGTCTATTAAGTCTTCATCTGCTCCTCCTTATTCCCACATGAAGTCATAGTCCTTCATGTCATCCCAACTGTGCACTATGGAAGTGATTTAGGATTTCTCCAAATGGAGGATAATGACTTCAGGTATTGAATACATCGAATAACTGTGGAGGAAAACAACGCTTGTGTCACACACTGGTGGTAAGAAGCACAGGCGTTAGCAGAGAGAGACTGGGAGAGAGACAGGGTGATGTATCCACAGAAGAATTGGAAGAACAGTCATGAGATTTTACACATGGCAGATGTCTAAGATATTTTGAGAGATTCTTCTCAGAGCCTTGAAGCCACAGCAGGGCCCTGCCACATATTTTGATCTTCATATAATGCTGCTCTGCCATTTGTATTGCACTATTGATGCACTCCTGGGTGGTACCAGCAGGACAAGAAGTGTGGTTAATAGCTGGCTTCCAGGGCCAAGCAGAAATATCAGCCTGAAGTTCAGTCCCAAGCCAAGAATGAGGCACTCTAATAGCAAGGAAACAGATTTCTTTTCTAAACAAGGGATCAAAGTATAATGAAGGAGCGGACAAATCCTAATATCTTGCAGCCAGATGAAGCAATAAGAAGCAGTATGGTAGTAATAGCCTGTGGTAATCACAGAGGCGGTAACTGAGTACCAATAAAAATTGTCACAAGGTGTCTTGCCCCATTTCCAGTACGGATAAAAATCAAGTACAACGGTTGGAAAAAACTAGCTCTGACCTGCAAGACAGCACTTGCTTGCCAGATCCTTCCAAAATCTGGCTGCTGTGGTCATTCTGTAATCATCTTCCTTTAATTGTTATATGGGATGTGGACCTTTGAGAACAGGCATAATTTGTGCAACTTTAAGCTAAATTTGCCTTGATAATAATGCCAGACAGAGACCACCCTTGCTGATGGTGCCCTTCATCTGTAGTATAAAGTCTGGACAGTGAGCTAGTAAATAAGTACTCGGCTTGAACATCTTTTTGAGAGGGCACCCTGCACTCACTCCATTTGGGGTTTTCTTACCAATGTACTGAGCCCCAAAACCTGAGGGTTGGTTGTTTTTTTGTGGGGGCAGCAGGGGGAGTTACCTTCATTTGCTGTGAAAGTCACTGGAAGTCAACAGGTATCAGCAAGCAAATACAGGCTTTACTCTGGAAATGCTTTGGAGCCCATTACTTTTATTAAATACGCTGGTGGCTTATTTTCCCACTTGCATTGAGGCAAAGTTATGCAGTGAAATAAAACATTTATAATTTTTCAGATGCATCTGAAGTCTCTTGCCCTTTCTAGAGGAGGCTTGTCCAGAGTGAAGAAAGAGTCTTGATTTAAAGCATCCCTGCCCTGTCTGACAGAGAAGTTAAACTCCTCCTCCTCTGATATTTCTAAACCTTTTTTTATTATTCTCCAATCAGGGACAGGTGGCTCCTATTTTATCTGTAGCTGGATCCCAGCTTCCTTGCTCCACTTGCATCATTTCATCTAACACATTCCTCTGGGGCTGCAAGAGCTTCATGCTTCCATCTCAGCCTAGAGGTGAAAGCAATGAAAAGAAGTTACACCATATAATTATAGTTATTATGCCAGTTAATAGAGCTCTTCACAGCATAAACACTGCTAGCGCTCGTCACTGTCGGGAATAGCTGTGTCTCCAGCTCAGCTCTTGCTGTCGGAGGCTCGGCACAGATCTGAGTCCAAGCTCAGATCTGAAGAGCAAACCCCGATACCTGCCAGCTCATGCATGGGGCCAAATCTCTCCCTGGGCTTGGAGAAACTTCTGGATTTTGGATCTTGAGCATGACTGGGGAAGAGTGATGTTGTGCTGAAATGTGTGATCCAAGCAGAGAGACAGCGTTCAGACTTCAGGTCTACCAGCTTTCTTCCAGTTCTTGGAGTTAGTCCATGGCCTTGTCTACAAAAACATGCTTTTAAGCAGCTGAGTGTAAACTTCAGGTTTGAGTACCACAGGTTTACACCCAAACCCTCTCTCTTCTAAATGCATTTGCCAGTCCAAATGGCAGACAATATTCTCGTGCTAACAGTCTGCTTTCTCTCCCCTTTCTGTTTTGACAGTAAATTGCTCTCATGGTTTTCTGACAGTATACTTTTAAAAAGAGGACATAAATAAACATATATTTATACCAAAGTTTTAAAACAACTCCTTCAAGAGGGAAAAACAAAAGGATCAGAGATGGCAACATTGTGACAGAACACGGATTTAGTTAATTGGATCTAGCTCTTTGCACCATCTTTTGTTAACTGCATGTGCCAGTCCCAGTCTGGGAAAGCAATTTAACTCATTGCCTGTGAAAAATGAAATGACAGCAGCTACTTGAGTGAACTTTCACATTAATGAAGCATGATCTGGTCTTGATCAAAGACTTCATGTTCCAGGAGGACCAGAGTTCAAGCACTCGTCTCTAATTTTGAGAAGAAAAGGTTTATGTGTCATTGCAAGGCAAACTTTTCGGAGTTTGAGCCCAAGCTGAACTTTTGTGTCAGCACTGCCAGTGACCCCATCCCAAAGCTTTACTTGATCATCTCTTCCTTCTCAGTGTCATGTGCTGCCTCTTGCTAAGCTGAATCGGCTTCACCCATTACAGCAGTGAGAAGTGATGTTATCATTAGTCATTGCTGCTAGGCACTTTTGGATCACGTCATGCATCTCACAGGTTGTTCCAACAAAACGAGCTCTGAGAAGCAGGGTTGGATCCAAGAGAGACAGAGACCAGCTTCGGGTGGCAAAATGCCATAAAATTGTCCTTGCAGATCTGGTGTAACCAGATCAAGTAATAAACCTCTGCAATGCTGATGCTTTGGTTGATCTGATCATACCAGAGAAACCATCTCATGCAACTTGGATGCCAGGAGTCAAACCATTGCAGCTTGCCATGAGCAACTGACACCAAAGACCACTGTTAGAGATGTATAAATGTGACTGTTGCTGCACAGAATAATCACTGTGATCTTGTACACTCCCCACAATGCACCTCCTGTAACCCTTTTAAGCATTTGTCACCATAATAATGCATCAACGCACCAGAGTGACAACATAAGGGGTTGTAGCCATGGGCTTCAGATATTTTACAAACCTCAGCACCATCATTGTCAGGTTGAAAGCCACCATGAGCATTATTAGAAGATAGGGAGATTTGCGGCTCTGCAGACAGAAGCACCATGATGGAGTGAAGTTAAAATTGTCAAAAGCAAGGATGGTCAACATGAGCTAAGGTCTGTGCTTTTCTGCTTCATTGCCTCCAATCTTGCCTGCCCCAGGAGAGTCAAACACATCCCTCACGAAGCCTGGCAGGACTGCTGGCATTGTCCACCTGGCATGTCACCTCTGCTGGGGTACCCTGCAGCCTCACCAGGGCTCCTGTTCAACACCAGGTCTTGCTCTGAAAGCCAAGGCATTTGTGAAAAGTAACTGTGGATTCCAGAGAGTTAAAAAGTTTACAAGGTCTAGTTTGCAAATCAAATTACAGAGATATACTTTTGGAGGAACCAGGAGACAGAAAATAAGTTCATGTTGAAGAGGAAGGGTGCCCTGTGAGGGCTCGTGTGAGTTCCTGGCTGTGTCCCAGGTGCACAGGGTCGCCTAAGGTGAGTCATCTGGGGTTCTGGTTCTCCAGCTGTAGAACAGGGATAATACTTCTCTTCTCACCTCAGTTTGTCTTCTCTGTTTAGATTTCAAGCTCCTTGGGGCTGTGTCTTGCTACATGTATGTACAGTTCCTCGCTTAATAGAGTCATGATCCAAACTGAAGCCTCCAGGCGCTTCGGTATATTATATCATTACTAATTTCACAAGAGGTTGCAATCAAATTCCTCTATCGAGCAAAGAAAATATCCTAGAAAAGAATAAAGCAAGTTATTAAAAGCTGAGGAACATTTTTGCTGAAGTGGAAATAATGGTACTTTGTCCCAAAATGCATAAAATATGTATTGCAATTAAATTCTCTATTGGCAAATTGCTCTACAATTAAAAAACACAGAAGCTTGAGTGAGGCAATTAGAATAATAGTAGTGTGTTAATTATAGCTTGATGGATTCTGCATGCTGTCAGCAATTACCTTCCAAGTGTGCACTTCTGAACCGACTCCAAATCCACAAAAAGACACCGGCAGAAGTAGAAATATCTTCCTTCTTGGCACGCCTTTGCCGTTTGAAAATTTGTTTTCATAAATACTTTTGTAAGCTATTTAATTAGATTTAATGAGGTTTGAGGAAGAAACATCCTCCACGCCGTACACAGCCTCCTCTCTAGCGAAGGCGTTGACTCGAGGAGGGGGGAGAGCGCGACTGCGAGAACCCACTCATTTCCTACCGCGCTGAATTACGCTCTGCGCAGGGTGGTCTTCTGCAACTGCAAGGTGGTTTGGCCGTGTTTCCAGGAGACCTGCTTTCAGACATCTTTATTAAGAAGGCTATCTAAGTCTTTTGGATCTCTCTTGCCATGGGAACCCCTACAGCCAGCCTTCGGTCCTTGTAACGGGGCAGGAGAACAGCGGAGGGGTTTTGAGGATGGGCACTGCGATGGCAGACGCCTGGTGCAAGGTGAGGGTCCTGCACAGAATGGGTGAGATTAAATCAGCAGGGTTTGAGGTCACAGGTTGCAAGAATAATTTAAAAATATTGAAATTAATTGTTAAAAATAATTTAAAAGCTTGTGTGTCAAAGTTGAAACCACTGGGAAATACAGAAATATTTTTTATTTTCATTTCTTGTCCCGCTAGGCAAGAGAAATCCACTCCATGAAAGAAATTTTAACTTTGGCTTTCTCACATGGAAGAACTAAAAGGCATTTTTTGTTTGGTTTTTTTTTGTGTTTTTTTTTAATCAGCCATATATATTTGTATAAGACACCACTATCTTCTGCAATACATCTACCATCTACCCCCCCTGCCTTAGGTTCCCTCCCCAGGGACAGGAGCGCTTGCTTTTAGTTTGCAAACAGCTTTCAAATAAATTCAGGGACTGAACATAAGCCATTCTCCTGTTTTCTCCAGTTCTTGAGGGCTGAAATAGGACCCCAAGCCACAATAACGTGACTTTTTTTCCCCCTCCCTTGCTACAGCAAAAGCCTAACCCCCAAGTTTCACCTAGTGAAAGCCTCTGCCTATAAATAATGCCTATTGATTATTCCCAGAAAGATTTAGGGCTGGCCCAGGCAGTATCTGCAGTGTCTGCGCTGAAGAGTATGCTTGTCATCGGGGACCCAGCTCAAGGCTGTGTGCGAATGGAGGAGAGCAGGCGTGCCAGCCAACACCAGTATGGACCACCCCGTCTTGGCACATGGGGCGGTTGGTCCCTGGGAAGGTGTGACTGTGGGAACGAGAAGCCGCGAAGTCCCATTCACCCCAGCACTGAGCAGGGAGAAGCTCTTGCAGAGACTGAGCTTTCCCTTTATCGTTAATCTCTGCAATCTGATACATCCAAAGCTGTCCCAAAGGCCAAACAGTTGCTGCGCAGGTGGACTGCCGAGAGTAAATAGGGAAGAAAAGGGAAACGCCACACCAGGAATAGCTGATGCTGCTTCTCGTGGTGTGCGCTCGAGCTTTCACGGTTGGGGGGAGGCTGAAATCATAAGCTCTTCATCAAGATCTTGCCACCATCAATAAACCCAGCTTCTACACTTCATACCGGGTCGTCTTCCAAAGCTACATCTTCGTCTCTCAGGATTCACGGACTCTTTTCACCAGTGCACATGGTGCATACTGGATCCCAGAAGCCAGGAGGCACAGGGGCTGCAGTATGGTCCTCCCCACGTGGCTCTTGGGGCCGGGGAATGACCTGCTTGCTGCCTGTGGCAGGCAGCTGGCTTCATAACCCAGAACATCCCTGTGCATGATGGCTGATTAAATTAATTGCTCCACTGCCAAATCGGTAAGAAATCTAGAAGGAAAGGAGGATGGGCAGGAGAAGAGAAAATCCTCATCTGGAGTGGTAGCTTCCAAAAATTTGTCTCCTCTCACACCTTCCCTCAAATCATCCAAGTAGCATTTCATCATCATGATCACCAATGCCGTAGTGGAGGAGAAAGGCCTTGGAAGGTCTTTGCCCGGTTTTGGGACCACAGGCAGGAACACTGAAACCCAGCCTGAAAAAGCTCCAACTCCGTCACTGTGAAGGGCTGGCTGCCATAGGCGTTTCTGTCCCATTAGGTAATGCAGCCCTTCTCCCCACGTCACTCCTGGTGCGAGGCTGGCCTGACTCGAGGGGTTAAACCCCATTCCCACCAACTGCGGGGGCACTGAGCCTCCTCCCCAAAATGCTGCGCAGGCCACATTCAAACCTGCCCAAGACCAGTTGGAGTCTTTCCACCAAGCTCACGAGCGGGCTCTAAACTGAGTTTCTGGAGTGCATTGATGCTCTAAGATTAATTTTGCCCTTAATGATCTTGCTGCAGCTATCTAACCAGTCCTGCTTCAGCCCTTTTTGGACTGCGTGCTCCCTTCTGTCTGGTGTGGGCTGGGATTTCAGAAATATGGGTACATTTGGGGAACTGAAGAGCCGCTGAAGTTTGCTCTGAAACACACCTGAGTAACTAGCCCACACCTGTGACTGGCTTATGGCAGGACAGAAGAGACCCTTCAGAGCGTGGCCCCGCGGCCGCTTCGTGGCGTCCAGGGAAGGACACCTCGGGGGCGAGGGAACCCCAAGACTCTGTGGGAAAGAGATTTTGCTATCCCTTTCCCCGCGGCGGAGCGGTGGGCGCGGCCCCTTTAAGAGGGGCAGCGCTTGGAGCGGGGGGGGTGCGGGGG
>VZTM01027575.1:416229-576946 GCA_013400555.1 Jacana jacana
TGGGGATGAGGCGGGGGATTTTGGGCAGCGCCGCTTGAAAAAAAAAACAACCCCAAACCGAATAAGAAGCCCCGAACACGGTTTTCATTTTAAATTTTTTAGCGTAGAGTGGTTTGTGCCGCCTGGCAGGCCCGGAGCTGCGCGGTGTGAAACTTCCCCCGCGCTCCGGTGCCTCCCCGAGGATCCCGCCCGAGGGGAGCGATGCTGGTCCCGGGCGAGCGGGGCTCGGGGCTCCCTCTCCGGGCTCGTTTTCCTTCTCGTCCCTACGGGTGTCCCGCGGCAAGAAGAGCCGCGAGTGGGGTTGGTTCCTCGGTGATGGGATCAGCTGGAGCTAACGGCTGGCTCGGGCTCCCGGATCCTTATTAGGGCATCCACGGGCATCCATCCTCCAGCCGGCCTGCCGCCCCGGACCCCGCGCCGGGACCAACATCGCGTCTTGGGCCCTAAACGGGACTCCAGCGCTGGGACCCGGCTCTCCGTGTCCGTGTTACCAACTGTTAAGGTGTGAAATCCAGACGCTTTTGGAGTCGCGGGCTGTTGAGACGTCTCAAAATTCCAGGTGGTGGTTTCCAATAAAAGCGGCGTGGCTGCCTGCCGCTCCCCCGGCTCTGATCCGTGTCTCGGAGTTATTAACCTGCAGTGCGTTGAGTGTCCTGGGTGTCAGAGGAGCTTATAGCCCAGCGCCTGGTGGTTTGTACAGCGCTGTGGCTATTTTTTTTCCTTTTTTCCTGACCCTAGAAGGTTGGGTTATTTTTTTTTTAAGTGTTCAGGTGCAGGACAGCCTGATTGCAGTTTCCTTTCCCGTAAAATACGGTGGGTCTGCTGCCGTTGTGCAATCGCCCAGCGCTGCTCCGACCTGATACGAGCCGAAATAGAACATCAGACTGGGGAGAGAACTCTGCTTGGCTTTGACAGCTCAAGTCCCCTGACTGACGCTGTAGGAGGACTGAGTCTGTATGTGTGTGTGTGTGTGCTCCTAAACTCATAAAAATAACTGTCCTCAACTCTGAGCTAACCTTGGGAAATAAGGATCCAGAGAAGTGGTGCATCACTTCTGCTGCTGGGCCTTTCTGCCGTTTGAAACAGATTTATAGATTATTGAATCTATAAAACCCCTGGCTGTAATAGATAGTCCTCAGCCCTGCCAGGAGAGAAAAGGGTCACTGAAGTCTTGCTGGAGAACATCCAGCTCCTTATCAAGAAGAATTATTAGAGGTTTGTCAGGTTCTCCTGGTGGTGTTCACTTTTGGCTGCAGAAATTTCTTGTTTTACACAAAATTATTGGGTGGTGTGCTGAGAGGAATGTGTGGCCTCTGCATGAAAACCCTGACTCATGGCGTTCACCTGTTGCTGTGTGCTCGGAAGGAGCCTTCCTTCAGTCTTGGGCACCTTCCACAGCAAGTTTTTAGTCTTCTCAGCATAATTCCAGCATCCCCACGTGCCCTTTTAAAGGCAGGACAGCGTATCTTTGCTCACGCGGAGAAACGCATTAATAGCCCACTCTGAACAAATTTATTGTTGTGTTTTTTTACAGCGGTGCTAATACCCAGGAGTGTCCTTTTCATATGGAACAGATTTTTCAGTGTCTTGAGTTCAGTTTAAATTTTATTGGTGAAGTAACAGCATGTATAAATCCACTGCGATGGACCTGTGGGCTGTTGATATTTTAACCGCTTAAGCAGAATATGGTTTCTCACTTTATAAAGTCTAAACAAATCAAAGAATTGGCCAATATGGAATGGCCAATTCTGTGATGGCTTTCCTATCTGATAATGCAGTTCTGACTGTGTTCTGTGTTCTGACAGAAACACAGTTCTGACTGTGTTTAAGAGTAGATTAGATGTGGTGTTGAAGGATCTGGTGTAGGGGAGAACTTGTAGAGTAGGGCTGATGGTTGGACTTGATGATCCCGGGGGTCTCTTCCAACCTAAATGATTCTATGATTCTATGCAGGACTAAGGGGTGGGTTTTACTCCTTTTTTTTAGTTATAAAATGCGGACACTTAAGCTATTCCAAATACTATTTTCTTTTAAAGTAATTTTTCTTTCTAATCACTAAAGATCACTTAAAATGCTTGTTTTAGTCTAGGGTTGCAAAGCTGAAGCATGTTTTTTTTATGCTTGGTAGGATCATAAATGCTAATTTATAGCGCAGAGAATAGTTAACTTTTTAATTATTTAATGTCCTCTATAAAAACACCATGTGCTGGGGGGAAGTTATCCCTGTACAACCTCCTCTGTGGCTGCTTGGTTTTGGTGGTGGTATTTCAAGGCAGCGGGAGGTGAGGGTTGAAAGTTTGTGGCATCCCTGTGCTGATGTGGGAGTTCAGTCTGAGGGTGGGGGTCCCCTGGCTGTAAACCGGGGTGACATTGCCGGAGCTTTGCAGCATCTCTCATCTCCCATCACTCCTAGGCAGGCTGTGTCTCCCACCGAAGGTGTCCGGGTCCCTGGGGTGATAAGCTTGGGCATCTTAGCTTGCTCTTAAGAGGAGGGTCTTCAGTGACTCTCTGGTGTTGGCCGGGCTTTAAGTTCGTTGAAGTGCTATTGAAAAAGCTCCCTCCTTCGCAGTTTATCTCTTGTTCCTAATGAGTGCCGCAAAGCTGAAGCAGTGCCTGGAGTCAGTGTGTTGGAGATAAAGCTTTTGTTGGTTGGGTTGGAAATGTGGCTGGGCACACTGGGGGAGGGCTCTGGAACAGACTTAATCATGCTGTGTGTTTTGTCAACAGGGATATCAGTACTGAGGAAAAGCACTGGAACTATTGTTATTTCTCTGTTGGCAGAAGAGCGGGGAGTTGTAATTTATTTTATTTTGTTTTCCTCCCTGGCCTTTGGGAAGGCATAACTGATGTGCAGAAGGGCTGGTGCACTGCAGTTGCTCACAGTTAATGCAGTGTGGCACAGATGGTTGGTTGTTGGGTTTGGTTGTTGGTGTTTTGGTTTTTTAGTGTTTTGTTTTGTTTTTTTCTTTTTTTTTTTTTCTTAAAACCAATAGGCAGCTGTGTGCCAGTTAAGTGTGCAGGGCTTGCTGGCTGAGCAGCCCTGTGTAGGACATGGTGCAAGGCTCAGGTGTGACCCATACTGCCCTCACAGGGGCTGCAGCGCCAGTTCCCTGCCAGCTCTGCATCTCGCTGGTCCATGGGGGGAGCCTGGAGCATCAAACCACTGAACAGTTGCTGTGCAGGGACCCCTTTACAGTGTCTCACTCCAACGCTGCTGGAGACACTCCTGTCTTTTGATGTTAAAGTCTGAAAATTATCTGTACATTACTGTAATACATTGCATAAACTTTAGGGCTGAGCTTAAGTGGAAAAAAAAAAAGCTTGATGCCCAGGAAAGCCAGATGTGGGGTTGATGTGGCACATCCTGTTTCTATCTCTGTGCATCTTAATTTTTTAGGAGCGGTAGAAGGCTGATTTCTTCAAAGCATCGTGTATGGGGGAACTTTTATCTTCATTTTTACTGATACAGCAATAGTATTTTGGGTGCAAGTTTTCATGGTGAGGAGGCTTTGGGGCTGTGGAAGTGTAGATGGATGGGTAATTCATTGCTGATATGGTCTGGAGGAATGGAAAGTTTTAACAGGTGTATTGTGGATTTTTTGACCCAAATGACTGGAAGTTTTTGGGGATACTGGGAATCTGGACATGGGCCCTTCTGTCTCTGAGCTTGCCTTGTTCCCAGACATGCCAGGCACACGCTGAGTCCTGGAGTGCCCAGAGGAGCTGCTGCTGTCTGGAGAGAGCTGAGCAAAGCCTCTGCATGCTTTTGCAAATCCTGCAGGTGCCTGTTGATGGCTTTAGAGCCTGGAAGTGCATTTGGACCAAGAGTAAGGAGCAGACTCTTGCTGTGCCCAAGTGTACACACATAAAGACTTTGAAGGTAAGGGAAGGGAATATTTGTACTCAAAATTAGTTGTTTCTTGCTAAACTGTGGTTTTAGTGTGCCAGTTGTTGCTCTGCAGTTTTATGTTTGGGTAGCCTCTTCCCTGATTTGGTAGAGCAGAGCGGAAGCCTGCAAACAACTGAATGTGCTCATGGTGCTCTCTGGAGATGGCCATTAGCTGTTCTTGGGCTCTGGAGTAACTCATGCTCCTCTGCAGATGCTGGAAGAAAAGGTGTGGAGGGGAACTCTCCTGCTGATGGAGGGGGGTATGCTGCTGGCAGTTCCTCCCTTGTATGTCCCACTTCCAGCCCTGCTGAAATAATGGAACAAAGATTAAGCAATCACCATTCCAAGCTCATGGTGCCTGTCGCCATCCAGCTGTGGAGTTCCTACTGTGTGCCAGCTGCCTGGGGACCACTGGGCTTGGAAGAGTTGCTTGGGAGAAGGGGATGTGGATCAGTGCAGGTGGCTGGTCCCCCTTCTGGGGAAAAGGAGTGGAAATCCAAAGGAATTCTGCAAAACCAGGGGCTGCCTCCTGTAGGGTGGCCTAAGGAAGGTTTTCTGCCCAAGTGGGTCAGTGCTGAGAGTGGATGGTGCCTGTAGAAGAAATTGTGCTCAGCCTGCAGGGACACAGTTGGGTTTGGTGCTTCTTGGAGTGACATCTTCAGTGGTGGCCTTGCTTGGGGAAGGTCTCCAGCCCTGGGGCTGTGTTCCTGCTGTGCTGCTCTGGAGCTTGGCCTTTAGCGGTGTAACAGCAAAGCTTCTTGCCAAGCAGTGCCTCCCCAGGCCTGCTGTCTGTGCACAAATAAATACATGTGCTTGTAAATAAATCGAGCCTTCCTGTGTGAACACGTGTCAAGGAATTCTCTGACCACCCTCAGCATGCCGTGATATTTATTGGTGTTTACTGGAGAAGAGCAGTTAACAGCAAGGCCTTTGCAACTGTCTGATTTTCTCATCTTAATCCCGGACTGAGCCACAGTTAAGGCAGAAACTGTCCCAACAGGACTAAGATTAAAAGTGTGTGTGAGATTCAAAATGAAGCCTGAATAGGATAAAATATCCCCACCAAGAAGCCTTTCTGGCTCTTGCAGGAGCCCCTGACTTCAAGCACAAAGGCTCTAGGATCCCCTCAGCCTCCTCTGCATATTCCTCCCTCTCCTTTTTAGAAACTTCATGGCATTTAATCACTTGGAGGCTTTTCCTCTCTGCAGCGACTGCAATTTGAAACGCAGGGGTCCCATACAAAAGGAGCAAGTGCTCAATGGGCTGTGTTAATATTCAGTGCCATTTACAATGGGTGCAGTTTGAAAAGGGGAGAATGGATGGTCTGGGAGCTGGGGGAGGAGGTGCTGTGGAGGGAAAATTCCCAGGGCAGGGGGAATGGGCATCTCAGTAGGCAGCCGAAAAAACGAACACACCATCAATTGTTCTCTAGGAAAATCAACCATTATTATGTGTCAGATACAGTTTAATATGTGTTTTCTTTGCTTGTGCGAGCCGCTCTGCGGTTCTGTGGATGTGAGGTTTGGGGGTGGCTGAGCCTTGCAGGAGTTCCTGCAGGGAGTTTAAGGGATGAAGGAGCAAATGTGAGATTGATTGCCTTCCCCCTTTGCTTGCTGGCATTAAGAGGGTAGAGGTGGTAAGCTGATATGTTTGGGAGCACAGACACTTCAACAAAGCACTTCAGGTACTTAAATGCTTCCTTGAGCATGGGTGAGATTTCACTTCCCTGCTTAAAGTTAAGCTGGTGCTGGAGTCTCTTCTGTGACAGATTTGGGAAGATGCAGGAGCACTTTGCTGAGATGGGGCTCATGCAGACTGAAGCCCCACCTGATGTAGTAAAGTCCCAGGGTGCTGGGAGGACACTCCCCGGTGTGTAGCTTCAAGATAGCTGCATGTTGAGGCATTCCCCCTAAGTGCTGGAGATGAGTGTGCATGTAGTTCATCAGTATATGTCCAGCTCCCACCAGCTCTGAGGGACAGCTAAGAGTGGCCAAGTGCCAGGAGGCCCCAGCCATGGCCACCTGGTTGCTTTGATCTCTTTAAGAGGGTTTAAAGTATTTTACTTGAAGTCTGAGTGGCTTCCAAACTGGCTGATGGCTGTCTTCTTGGTAGTCAGCTCTGAGAACTTGTGTATTGTCCCCAACCTGCATGGCTGCC
Source organism: Jacana jacana (assembly GCA_013400555.1). Classification (NCBI taxonomy): domain Eukaryota; kingdom Metazoa; phylum Chordata; class Aves; order Charadriiformes; family Jacanidae; genus Jacana; species Jacana jacana. Next base: position 422,276 of record VZTM01027575.1, read on the forward strand.
GCACCCAAAAACTCTCAATTAGGGCTGTAAGGTTTTTAATTGATCTCCTTCAGCTGCCCCTTGAGACACCTCCCGATTGAGTTAGCTCAGCTCATCAGCTTTTAATGTAATCACTTTGTGCTGCTAACCTAATTGCCAAGTGTGACTCTTGGTCATGTGGATGAATGGAATAGAGATAATTGAGGCTGATGCTGCTGGGAAGAGCCTCCAGAAAACCCAGTCTCTGGGTTCATCAAGCTCAGTGGGACCAGGGCTGGGTGGGAGTTAGCACCTCATTCAGGGTGAGGGGAGTGATTTAGCACAGAGCATGGCTTTGGGGAATAACTGTGAATAAACATAGCCCCCTCCGTCTGGGTTGTGGCTTCATGCAAGCCAGGGAGGCTGGGTGCCTGCCCACCACTCTTGGCTGAGGTCCCTTGCTGGTTTTTAGTGGCACATGAAGGAAGGAGCAGGGTGTGAAGCTGCAGGAAGAAGCAAAGGGTGGTGAATAAACCGTCTTTCTGTCTTCCTGGTACGTCCAGCTATTGAATGATGTGTTAAGAAGCATTTTTTTCCTGCCTTGCATAGGGGCCAGAGTCAAGGACCAGGATGCCGTTGTGCTAGCACAGAACACAAGTCATATTACTGTGGCTGAGTCATCCATTAATAGTTAACCAAGTCCTGCACTGCAGCTTGAGTCCTTCAACCCCAGCCTCTTCCAGCTTCAGAGCAGGATCACAACATGTGTAATATGTTATGCTCCCTCGTTATATTTTCAGCACCCCGTCTCTCAAGCCACAACCATATAATTTTGGAGAAGTCTAGAAGCAGACCCTGCCATCTTGGGGGCATCTCAAGACCCAGTGATGTGTTGCATCCAGTTCCAAGAACATGGTTCACTTCTGTCCGGTTCCATTGTCAGTTTGAGTACGAATTGAAGGACAGGTTTGAAACTGTAGCTATCTATCTAGTTTATGTTTGTTAGCTGTGCTGGATGTGTAGGCATGATGGTTGGTTATTTGCCTTTGTCACCTTGTTATGGCAGTTTTGTAGCCTGCTGCAGTGGCTTTGTATGGATTTCCCCAGTAAAGGTATCAGAGTCCCTTTGCTATTGACCAGCTTTACCCAGAGCTACAGATTTATAAAACATACTCCAGTGTTGTGCACAAGTTGCATTTAAAACTGTGTTAGCTGGCTAAAGCTTTATTCTGCAGCTGAAGTTTTGAGTGTAAAAGAATTTGTCACTCTGTGGGGGTGGTACAATAGTCTTGGTATTGCTACTTGTAATGAAGTAGTAACTTGTGTTGAGGAGCTTCCTTTGGTTACTTGTTGGATCTAACCCCCTGGTGCAATCCCATTTATTTTGGAAATCTGCAGAGGTGCAGTCTTTGATATGTTTCCTGTAAACCCTTCTCCCTTATGCAGGCTATATATCATAAATGCTTCCCTTTTGTTGAAGACACCTATTTTATTTTTTGTTTAGATTAGAAAACGCATCCACTGAGTTCAGTGGAAATTTGGCTGTGAAATCTTAGGGAAAAAAAATGCCTTTTTTTTTTTTTTCCTACACCACTTCTTCCAGCTGGCTTTTTGCTTGCTGCAGAAAGGCTGAACAAGCCCTCAGGTGCAAGGAAGAAATGAGATGAAAAGCCCACTTCCTCACACACAGGGACGTGGATCCATCCTCACCACTACTGTGTCAGCCTGATTGCCTGAATCCTGCACTTTTGGGGTGGATGTGTTGTCTTTCAATGCTTCGAATGCTCCTCTGGCCTGGAGAGTTTACTATCGACACCAGCTACTAATGAACCTCTCTCCAAATACTGCCCCCTGCAAGCTCAAAACATGTTTTACCTAGCTGGTGTGTAGACTGGGCTGTTTTATAACTACTCCTAAAGTCTGTGCTAGCCTCTGTGTGCCAATATAAACACAGGGTCTCTATGTTATCTACCATCTAGAAAATACTTCTAGAAAGTGATGGCTGGCCAGTGGGCTGTTGCTGTTTGGCCAGCAAAGATGAGTACTGGATTGAAGGTGTTGAACTGGATGTGCCCAGAGCTTGGTGGAAGATGTTCAGATGGAAATGAGAGTACTGGGCATTGTCTTCTGGTCGCATCTAATGATGCGATACTGGAGGTGTCCCAGGTATGCTGATGCCCCATTGCTGGGGTTTGTTCCAGGTGATGTCCCTGTAGGAGTAGGGTGGTAGGATGCCTTGTGGATAGAAAGCTGCTGGTTTGTGGGTAATAAAACTGCTGTTGTAGAAAACTGCCTGGCTGGAGGCCCTGTGAAAAATTGCCCCCTAAATGTGTTCCAGTTGTCCAAACACTGGTGTCCTTCCTCCATGGTGTGTGTGGGGGGAGGCTGGAGCTGACTGGGGAGATCAGCCTTTGCTTTCTTTTTGCTGTCTTAGCTGTGGTCCAACCAAGTTGCAGAGCTGTGGAAAAAAAGTACCAGAAGCCTTCCTTAGCACAGACCTAAAAAATATATATACACTCTCTAGCAGTCTGGACAGCACAGGCTGTTCCATGAGCAGACAACCCCAATTCGGCTTTTCCCAGCACAAGGTGGTTGCTTTGAGTTGGAGTTGGAGGTGTGTGAAGCTGTGGTACTTTCTCCTTTCTCACCAGGCTTTGCAACCCCCAGGGGATGGATGGGCAGGGAATATGGCAGTGACCCTGGGCATGGTGGATGTCTGTGACAGAATGACCTCTCTGTCATCTGCAAAGAGTGAAGCGGTATCTCTTGATGATCTGGGTAGCACTTAGAAGCTCCCTGTCTCATGTGCCCAGTTACTTCATCACTCTTGCACCTGCCTGGTGATGGCATAGGCATGGCCAGTGTAGAAATGCCAAGTGCTGCTGACTCGGGGTGTGTGGCTGGTGCTTGTCTCTCTACTACTGGTGGTCTGCTCTTGCTTGATGAGCCAGGAGAGCATTCTATCTTCTGTTTGTATAACTTGCTGTAATCTCTGTCCCCCTCTGAACAGAGGGGCAGAGTCAGGTCCCTGCTTGTATTTAATTTGTTCTGCCAAAATGCAGAAAACTTTCCTCTTTTAGGAGATTTAAACAAACCATATGATGTTTTATTTTGAAAGGTGTAATAATACTTTCCACTTTCCTTTTGCTAAGCATGTTTTTGTGCTGTTTCTATCTGTGTTGGTCTATAAACAACTCTTCCTCCTTTTTTTCCTCAAGTTCTTTAAGTCAGGATTCTTGGCTTTCAAACATCTTTGGGTTATTTCTGAAGTAGGGCATGCATGCTGCATTCAATCAGCAAATAAGATAGCATCTATTTTTTGGACCTCTAATTTGGAAGCATTTGTGAGAGCTGTGTTATCTTTGTTGTTTCACATAATTATAAACGTTTTGTATGTCCTTCCTCTCACTTTCCAACCTTTGTTGTTGAGAAGATCGCCCAAAAGCTGTTGAAATCAAGGAATGTAAGGGGTTTGGATGCCTCATTAGATTGGATAAATGAACTTTTTCCTGTTACAGCAGGAAAAGTTACTTGGCTTTTGATTTCTTGGTGAGCTGAGCCCTTCCAGGAGCTCTGGTTTCATTCTTAACTAGCCTTACCAACAGATGTATGCTGGTCTTTGAGTTAATTTCCTTGGATGGAAAGTTATACAGATCTGAAAGGATGTTTGGCTTACACTGTCTACTTAAAACAGCAGCTGATGTTGCTTCTCCCTGGTTTAATAATATCTGAGGCAGATAATGCTTTATTTTTTTTTTTTACCCTGATTTCACAAGGAAGTCTGTGTGATGGTGTATGTGTCTGGACTCCACTACCTGTAGGTAATGGAGAATTTGGTGCTGGGTTACCCCACACATTGTTCCTGTGAGCGGAGGATGCTGTGAAGGCATCCCCCCACCCCCCACCCACACCCACCCCAAATCCTGGCCTCTTTGGGGACCAGCATGATACTTTCTCTGTGTATAAGGCGGTGCCACCCATGTGGTGGGAGAGTGTCTCAACCAAAGCAGCAAGTCCTTGTGACTGCCATTGTCACAGCTGGGAATAGTTCTTGGTGACTTGCTTCTCCCTTCTTGGTGCAGTTTCCAGGAAGAAGATTCCTTCATGGCCTGATGTATGCTGAGCAATTGCCTGTGGATGGGAAGCAGTGGTCCTGGGTGTCTACATCTCCCTGTCTGCCTGGCAGCACTGTGGTGGGGCAGGAACAAGTGCCTGGGCTTTATAGCAAGTGTGGGGAGGGGGCAGAGCCACACGACTGGGCAGTATCCTCAGGAGATGCTGAATTGCAGCCCAGGCTGCTTACTTAGAATGTTTCTCTCTCATGGCTTCTAGCACTTATGTCTCAAGTGCCACCACTTTGTGGTCTGCCCTACAAGCTGTCCTTTCAGCTGGCAGGGATGCTGGGACTATGCTGCATCCCTCTGCATTACTCCAGCTCCCAGGCTTTCCTTTTATTTGGAGTGTGTGACTTCTCCCCCTCCACACCTTCCCTGTGTGCCCACCCTGTCCTCAGGTGACAGTCCCCTTCTGTGCTGTGGTGGGGTGTGCAGGCTGCTGGTCAGGCTCTGGGTACCGCTGTGTATATCTGGTACTCCAGCTGTGTATATTAGAGCCAGCTGGAAGGCAAGGTTTTCAAGCACCCTGGTGTGCAAGTCCCAGTACTGGTGTGGGGCTTGCTGGGGAGCAGGCTGTGTGTGATTAAGCCATTTAGGCTTGCTGCAAATTTTTCAAGTCAAAATAGCATGAGTCCATTTTTTTTGGGGGGGGGAGGGGGCGGGCGGTGGCAGTTGAAAGCTTCTGGGAGCTGTGTGCTAATTAATGGTGCTTTGTGAGAGACCTTGCTAAAAGAGGAGAAATTCAGCCCAGACTTGCTGGGCCTGTGCATTTAGAAACAAAATGGGGAAGTTTCCCTGTCCAACAATTTCCAATTGCTTCCTCTATGGTTTCCTGAGCAACTCTGATGGCTGGTTATAAAACCGCCTGCCTTGCCATTGCAGGATGCATCATCCCTTGACTCTGCCCTTTGCCCACCATCTTCCTGGGCTTCTCAATCCCCTCCCTTTGGGCTCCCCAGGCTGTTCACAGCTGGTGGCAGGAAAACTTCTGACCCCCTGAGAAGTCAGTTTCCTGACACTGCTGTGATAGACAATAACAGCGACAACCCTCCTGGGACTGGGGTGGGATTGGGAGTGGATTCAAAATGTCTTTTGGGGAGTTTATGCTCTGTTGCAGCTGAGATACTGTTTGATGGTTTTCCTGCTTTATTACTACTATTTTTTCTTTGGTTTAAAATGTGGAGTCCCTCTTAGCTTCTTTGGATGGCTTTGGAGCCACCTGGCTGTGCCTGCCCTGGAGGAGTGGAATCTATCCTTCTGATGCTGTGGAGAGGGTTGCAGGCTTCTCATTTACATCAGAGTCCATGGAGAGAACAAGACAGGAGTTAACCTCCAGCACTGCTCCCTCCACCAGAACCTCAGTTATTGGCTCTTTCCCTGTTCTCTGTGGCCACCTCCAGAGAGGGCTTTCAAGCCCAGGTGAACCAGCCATATGCCCTCTGGTTGTCTGTGTAATATTTGATGGTGCTTTTGGGGCAGTATGTGGCTGAGCCACAGCCAGCCTGAAATTGTTGCTTTCCATACTTGGCCTGTATTTGGTCTGGTGCTGTGACACTGGTGTCCTACAGCCTGGCAACTGAGGGTGAAAAATGTCCCTCCAGTGTTTGCCTGGCAATGTCTGTTGGTCTCATCAGGGAGCGACACAGAAATAAATGCCACACTGATGTAGCATTGATGCAGGAGCTGGAACTTTTTTCTGCTGCCACCAGTGGATTGCTGGCTTGGGCAAGACTCCTTGGCCTGAAGACAGTGAAGATCCATCTGATCAAATATAAGCCTATAAATATAAGACTTTATGGGTTAGAGGTCTAGTTTTCTTGACTTTGTGGAAGGCAATGGATATTTCCAGAAGGCAACTCAGTTTTTTCCCTGGGAGCTGTGTGAGCAGAAGACCAAGCCCATGCTTGTGCACTAGGGGAGGCATGGGGAAGGGGTGGGTTCTGTCTGGGGAGAAGATACTCTGCCCAGAGCTCTTTCACAGCACGATTGTCTTTGTAAAGGCCAAGAAAACTTGATCGGAAAGTCTGTTTTATTTATTCATTCCTAACTCCATCCCTGCTTTGAGGGAAGCATATGGCCACCAGCCTTGCTAGGAACGCAGGCTTTCTTGGCACAGCCACATTTCTGTGTTGGAAGAGCATGTTTGGGGCAATATTTGAAATGCAGCAGAAAACCCACACTTCCTTCAGAGTTTTGACTCTTGCATTTTTGGTCTTGGGCAGACTTTAAAGTTTTCTGCAGCATTCAAGGGAACGGTCTGGTTTCCCTTTGCCCACATGTCAGCATTCCTGAACAAAGCAGCCTCGAGATTTGTGGAGCAGATTCTTGAAATTCTGCAAATGTTTTGAGCCAGAAGATGTTTCCAGAAACTGCCTGACCTCACAAAAAGTTGGTAGGACTTGGGCACAGCTTGGGGGGAAAATGAATAAGGCATTTTTAGCCCTTTTTAAATGAACGTTCTGATCAAAACCACTGTCCCTAGTCTTAGAGGCTGTTGTGCTCTGCCACCTTCTTGCTGTTAAACCACAGCTGTGGTTTTATTTGAACCAACCAGATAGAGAAGATATGCATTTAAAAAATGAGGTTTGCTTGATGGGTTAACCTGGCAATGTCATTTAAGGCTAGATCTGAGAAGGATTTTAGCTACCTGAACGTGGGCTTAGGTGGAAGGGGCACAGCAGCTCCTGTACCTGCAGGTGCTGCAAGCCAGGACTCAAACTCTGCTTAAGCCCTCCTGGGCATGTTCTCCTGAGCATATCCAGAGGTGATTCAGTCTGGTGGTCACCAGCACTTCATCATCTGCACCCCACAGCACCCATGTGTTGTTTTCCTGGTCTGTTGTGGATGCTCTGAATGTACGTTACATTCCCAATGAGTTTTTGTGGAAGAGCTCAGTAGGAGCTGCAGCTTTTTCCCAGAAATACAGAAGTGCTGCCCTTTCCCTTGGGCTGGGCAGCCAGGTTTGCATTTTGAGTGGGGACCATGACAGCAAGTGTTGTTCCTGCAGCCTTCCTGCTCTTAGTTAACTAATTTGTGCTTTTACTGGTTGCTGGGGTTGAGGTTTAGGCATTGGATATCTCTTCCCATGAACATTTTATTACAGATGTGAGTGACCAGGATGGGGACACAGTGTTACACCACCTGAGGCAGCCATGGGAAGATGTTGGGAGGCTGGGACCACTGACCCATTTATCTCATAACCTTGTTTCTGAAGGTGAAAGCAGTGACTCCATTGCAGAACCATTATTATTTTGACCCAAATCTGGGGTTTGTTTTGGTTTTGCTAGCACATTTCTGGTGTGATGGGGTACTGCGGTGTTAATCTTCTCTTTTTAGAGAAGAGGTTTGACTCAGACCAAAATTGCTGATTCCTTTTTTTGCCTGCCCCTTCCCCTTGAAGTCAAGAAAACATCAAAGGCTCAGATGTGTTGGTGCCAGATGCCACACAGTTATTGTTAGAAGAATCTGAAATATAATTGAAACCAAACCTTTGTTCAGCCAAGCATATCTGGCTGTAGGCTTTCTCTCATGAGAGAGATGGGTTCTCAGCCTCTCCGGTTAGATTTGGTGTCTACAACTTGTCATGGCAGACGAATTGTCCACTAATTCTTACATCTGGTAACTGTTTGCAAAAAAATCCCTTGGAAAGTGTGTATTTTAAAGGTTTCTTCTCCTCCTAGGAATCCACAATGATGCTTAAGAGTTACCTGCACATTATTGCAAGGAATTCCACAAAATGCATCAAGTTGGTCTTGGCAGGCTAACTTCAATAGATGTGCTCCAAGTCCAGGTTCCCTGCTTGGCAAGCACAGAGTTGTCCTGCTTCCATTTAACACTTCTCTTTCCTGTGAGATATAAGATACTGTTTGACATATCAAAACCATTTCTAAGGGATGGATAAGGTAAATGTCAGCATTCATTTTAGTTTTATTTGGTGTAAAGGCAGAGGTTGATGTATGAGGCTTGTAACGCAGCTTGGGTAGTTCCCTTGGTGAAGTCCATGAGGCTAGAGGCTTCTGAAGGAGTCCAGCAGACCTCAGGTGCTGTGCACAGAGCTGCCCTCACTTGCCTGATCTGCAAGCTGTTGGCAGATGTTTTCACACCCTAGGTTACATGGTATGTGGTTGCAAAGATGCACAGTGCATCTTGGCTTCCTGCTTCTTGTAGTCACATATAATTTGGAGTGTACCAGGTCTGGCTTGGATCAGAATTTGAGCTGCTCCTATGCACATTAACACAGCATATTGCCCTGGGACTTGGATGTCACCCTGTGCTCTGTGTTGTGCAAATGCTTCATGTGACTGTGGACATCACCTTGTCCCTCCTTGCTACAGGTACCTGGTTTTGACCCTCCCTAGTGCTGGGGCAATGGTCTGCTAAAGCTGGAGAGAAAACTATTAGTACAGCAGGGTGCAGGGAGTTGTCCTCCTCATGGAGGTTACTCCTGTAGCCTAAGTTGGAGAAATAGGTCTTTATTAGACAACTTAATAGGTCGTTTAGCTGTGCAATGGTTGCTGAATTTAGTATGCCCTTTCCTTTTGATTTGCCTCCCCTACCAAAAGTGTTGCCCTCACTGCACATGGCTGCCTGTCTGTTGTTTATTATCTCTGTTACACTGTGGTTAGTGCTCACACATGATATTTCTTGGGTTTCAGAACAGACTGAGCGGGTTGTCTGCCACTGGATCCAAAAAATGTAAACTATTTATAAATGAAAAATACTCTCTAGTTTTAAAGTGCTGTGTTGTTCCCTTCTCCCTCCAGCATGTGCACATTTGGCTGATCTCACATCCCACTGATGTAAGTCCAGATCTCTAACAATTTATGGGACTGGGGGCTGCTTGGAGAAATTTTGATGTGACCTTGTGCTCAAGGGGGGACAGCATAAAGTAATACTGATAAAAACTAATGGAAAAATGCTATTTGGCTGTGTCACATTCAGTGCAGATATGGGCCCAAACTCAGATAAACCTTCCTGCAGGGTTCAGGGATTCTTGATTTTGGTTTTCCAGTTGGGCTCATCTCCATCATAAGCAGCTCTTGAAAATCTGGGACAGAAACTTACTAATGTGGCTTAGAATGACTTGAACCAAATAGAATGCTTTTCTTAATACTCCTTACAATTACACTGTTTGTGCTTTCTTTCACGCATGTATAGTTATATAGGAGTGAACTAACAACCTATGTTTAGTCTTCCAGGGAAGAAAAATAAGATGGGATTTAATAGTCTATTAAGGGAGGCTGGAGTGAGTTTTTCTGTGCTCGTTGGAAAGCAGGGCAGGAGGTGATGCTGGGTGGCCCAGGAGGAGACAGGCTGGACCAGAAGCTGCAATGGTTAAGCCAAGGGGGAGGAGAAGTGAAGGCTGTGAAGTAAATAGTGTTTAATTGTGGAGCTCATTAGCCAACAGCTGATAGCTTGGTTTCTTTTTTGAGACAGCACCAAGGGGCTTGAGCTGAGTGTGCTCCCTGGTTGGGATGAGTGTTGTGGACTAAGAGTGATGGAGCTGGTTGGAGCAGAGGTGTTCAGAATGGGCTCCTGAAAGAGCAGTAACGACTTTGATCTATGGAGACGCTATTTTCCATGCATCCAGGTGATGGTACCTGGTGCAGGGCTGCCCTGCTTCCTGCTTAAATCTAGAATATTAGAAGTTAGCTGGAAAAAGCTGAAAAGATTAGAAGTTAGCTGAAGGTGGGAATTTTTGANTAATCATTCAAACTGGTGGAAACTTGTGGCCAGTGCATTTAGGCAGCCTTTGGTGAGTCAGTCTGCAAATTAGGCAAAAAACCTAATAAGTACGTAAGGGAGTGAAGCATAGTGAGAGTAAAGTTAGTTTCCAAGTTCTTTCTGGACACTATTTGCAATTTTTGGTGATAATCCCTTGTTCTCTAAAACCCAATTGGTAAGAATATAGGGCTTGGGATTTTTGGAGTATTTAGAAGCACCTAAACACATTTGCACTTCTTTCCCCCACAAGACTGCACTTGCTGGGAAAGGCAGTTACAGCCTAACTGGGACTGTGGAACGAAGCCTTTAATGTCCTGATTGCATATTAATAAACAGCCAAGCAGGTGGGATGGTGCCAAAAGGCAGTGAGTGAGAAAGCCAACAATATCAGTGTGAACTTTGTGCTCCGGAAAGTGTGAAGTGATGTTGGTGAAAGGAGTTTATTGCACAAGTGGAACACTGTGGTCCTCTTTGATGCCCAGATTTCTGTGCTAGTAAACCAAGGGAGAATAATCGGCCAGTGGAGCCTAGGGGGGTTCCCATTACCCCATTCTGTACCCCTTGAAAGGCTCCCCTCTCAAGTGGGTTTGGCCATATGGGTGCTTGCTCCCAAGTGTTTGGGGTGCTGTGGCTGGCATGTGTAGCTGTAATAAGGAGTTACTGTCCACATCTGGTTTGTATTACTTTCAGCAGGTTTTACTGCAGGCTGTAGTACTCAGTACCCTTCTCCTTGCACAGTTCTGTCTGCAGCATCAGGCAAGTGAAATCCCACCCTGGAAAGAGCTGGAGATTGGGTTGGTGTATGAAATAATTTAATATAACAGCTGCTGGTAGTAGTAAGCTTTTCCTGATATTTGGCAGGGATTGGATATATTGGCTCTTGCCTCTGCTAACCAGGTTCCTTGATCCTGAGCTCATTACCAAGTCCCAAGTCCCTGGACTGTGTGTTCTATTTGTTTGGTTTTTTTTGTTTGTTTGGGGTTTGTTTGTTTTTGTTGTTTAAGGGCTCTTTGCCTGCTTGGAAGAGGAGACCAGTCCCCACCAGCCTCCCATGAGGCCTTCACCACAGAGCCTGAGCCCTGCTGTGGGCGAGTGCTGGTGGTGGCATGTCTCCACAGGGTGGTTGGGGACAGACCAGCAGTCGTGTGTGGTGGTCTGTCAATTGCCTTGATTATGTGTTTTCTCTCTGCAGCTCCCTCCAGGAATGCGCAGTATTTGGCGCGGGGGCTTGTGTCTGCTGTGCAGCCGAGGACTCTTCCATTGGGAACACTGGGAGTATTTAAGATGATCTTGCAAATATTTTTAAATACTTTTTTTTCCTCCAATTGGCCCTGGGCCAATTTTTTGCTTGTCTCTGCTGTATAAAGTGGGTTTGAAAAAATGTTGTTGTTTCTCCCTCTCCCCCCATTTAAACATTTCAGGAATGTCAAGTCTTGTCAGCTTTGGCTTTGCTGGGGAGAAAAAAAAATTCCCTTGAGGAGCTTAGGGATGTGGTTTTTATGTGATCTCAGAACCCTCAGGGAAGGTATAGGAGGGAGGGAAAGAGCAGGTTAACAAAAGCTTCCTTTATCACAAATTTTAACAAGGTATTGCTGTTAAATAGCAGCAACCACACAAAAATTCACTCAGCCTGACTTGGTTCTCCTGATGTTCAGCCCTTTGGTTTGTCTCATGCTCTCACTTTGCTGGTTTCATGCTATGGCCCTTGCAGTGTCTTTTTTTTGGCAGATAAACCCTTTTGGAAATGCGGACAGGTTGAGAAGACTTTTCATCAAACTTTTCTGCTGCAGTTACTCATAATTGCCAGTAATTTGTGTGGAAACAGGCACATGAAAGTCTGGTTTCCTGAGGATTCCTCTCTCCAGGGCTGAGTAAAGTCCTAACTGACTTCCACAGAGTTTTCCTGTTATCTCTGCATTGTGTTTGAATATTGCCTTCCTTCCCTCTCGCTGTCCATGGTGTATTTTTGGGAGTGCATGGGCCGAGTGCCTACTGTATTGATGGATATGAGTGATCTCAATGCTCTCCTACCTGTGCCTGGGTCTCCAGCCTAGCAGGAGCTTGCTTGCCCTTCCCATCCCTCTGGTCTCATCCCAGTTTTGGACTCTTTGGTATAAGGACACACGTCCACAGCCCCATCTTTATAAAATCATAGAATTATATGGTTGAGAAGGCAACTTTTAAAGATCTTCTGTTTCTAACCCCCCTGCTCTGGGCAGTGACACCTCCCACCAGACCAGGTTGCTCAAAGCCCCATCCAGCCTGACCTTGAACACTTCCAGGGATAGGGCTTTTACAGCTTCTCCAGGAAACCTGTTTCAGTGTGTTGCCACTCACAGCGAAGAATTTCTTCCTGATTTCTAACATATCTCTGGAATCTTCTCCAGTCTGAACAACCTCAAGTTTCTCAGCCTGTCTTCATAGCAGAGCTGCTCCAGCCCTTGTAATTATCTTTGGTCTTCCTCTGGACCCTCTCCAACAGGTCCATGTCCTTCTTGTGCTGAGGACTCCAAACATAGACATAGTCCTCCAGGAGGGGTCTTGAACAAGTAATTCCCTCGCCATCTCCCATTTTTGCCAGGTAAACGGTGAGATTTGGTGGCTTTGGTGCCCTCTGAGAAGGTGGTGGGGAGCATGCCAAGCTCCCTGAGCTGGCAGTTACACCTCGACCCTGTGCCTGCTGCCTGGGCTGGACTTTGGAGCCCGGCTCTGGATGAGGGGAGGGGAAACCCCGAAGAAGAAGGAGGAAATGTTTGTTTAGTTGCTGATGCAGTGTAAGGTTCAGAGCGAGCAGATTGTGAAATGACACAGAGCAGGGAATTGCTTTGCCTGTGGTTTGCAGCCAACATGTGTGGACCAGGCAGCCGATGTGGGGCTGGGGCTGTGGTGGGCAGGGGGTGGGCATGACTTTATTTATTTGTGCAGTTCATTTTTAATTTGGATATCCTATATAATCCCCCTCCCTCTAAACAGTGATTCCTTATTTATAATGGCCTCCCCTTATTATTTGGCTTGAAATACAGGCTGTGCTCCAGCTTTTACGATGGGGATTAATTTTTTTAATGGACAGGGGGAGTGGGCAGTATGAGCCCCCCCCACCCCCACGTCTGCATTTCCTCTGCTGTCATGGGGCTTTGGCTTCTCTCTGCCTGTCCCCCCCAGCTCTGGGGCCGCCCACCCGCTGCTCTTGTGGCTCTGTGGCTATAAATTAGGCAGCAATGTGTTCCCAGCTGGATTGGGCCCTGTGTAATTGGTCTGGGCAGGTTTATGGTGGGGAGGTGTGAAGTGCCTGCTGTCTGTCTGACCCCACCCCACCCCAGAAGTGGGTCTGCAAAGGAGCATGGGAGAAAGGCCATTTCCTTGCCAGGGAGAAAGCAGAGGTGTTATCCATCCCTGGGAAGGATGCAGATCACTTGGTGGGTGCTTGGAGAATAGCACTGGGAAGTCCAGGTGCTCCTCTGGAGTTCCAGACTCTGCATTTTCCATGGGGGGGGGAGTGATAAAGGAGCCATTTGCAAGCTTCTTATAAATATCATGGGGATTTCACAGTGAAGAATGGAGGCCGTCAAAGATGGTTGAGCATACCAGAAACTTCATGAGATAGTTGGATTTGGTTAACAGTCACTCTCAGACTTATTGGTGTGGTCTCTTTTGCCCTCTCCCCTGCCCTGGAGGAGGTGGGGGGGTGGGTGCAGGAGTTGGCCTTGTGCCTCTGCTGTGACTGCATGTGTCTCAGGTGGGCTGATGGCACACGAGGGCATCTGTGGTTGTCCAAGGTTGCTGGTGCCCCTCTGCCCTCCTGGGTGGTGTGTGGAGCATCATAGAAGGCTTACAGTTGCAGGCAGCCTGGCAGAGCTTTTAACTGGCTTGTGCAGGCAAAAGTGCCTTGTGGTTAGGTTTTATTTGATGCTGTCCCATCCACTGCTGTTGAGCATGTGGACTGCAGGTAGCCACCTCCTTACCCTCTGCTCAGCAGGCCAAATCTGCCTGTTGGAGCCCCATGGGGTAAGGGTAGGTCAGTGGCAGGTGAATGGCAGAAGAGTGGATTCACTTAGGATGATGCCCCTAATTTTAATGGCCAATAAGAGTATTTTGAGTATATTCTTTCCTAAACCTCCTGCTAATGCTCCCTGCTTGTTCTCCTTGTGTAAGCAGCTTCCCTGCTTCTGGCTGTCCAGGCTTATGGTGTCTTCTTGAGGCCTCTTCTCCTTGGGCTTAGAGGAGTTCTGTCTCTGCAGGTGCACACATGCTCATGTTTTTGTGCACCCAAGTCCTTCCCAGCCCAGAGCTCTTGCTTTTGGATTACTTTGGGTAGGTTTGGAGCACAGGAGAGATCCTGTTTTTGGTTCTATTGCTGAGAACCAGCTTGCTTTTTCCCCAGCAGGCTGAAGCAGAAAACTGCAGATTCAGGCAGGAATTTCCAATTAATTTCATAAAGTTATTAGTAAAGAGGAACAGTACATTTTCAGCAGCGACAACATTTTTAGAAAGTTTACTAATAAGCAGTTTATTGATCTAGCAAATAGGTGGATAACAGAAGCCTGGAGGTGTATGATAGTTAATGTGTAACCATTAAATATACTTATTTGGACACTTTTAATGTGTTCATATAGCAATTAAAGCTTATAAACCTGTAGAGAGTGGTTTTTTGTGTGGAGTAAAATGAGAACCTTTATCCCAGTAAAGGTGTTCATGGAAAAGGTACAGTTTATGTAATTGTTTTCATGTGACTTGACGTAAGTGTGGGGCTGCAAGGGGAAAGAAAACAACCCAGCCACTAGAGCTAATTCCTGAGGCTGGCTGCAGTGGTGCTGTGTATTGGCTTCCCTCCCAGTGGCCAATTTGGTCTATTGAAATCAGTGCTATTGTGTGGGGCGTTTTATTGTGAGCCTCCTGAACCCAGGGTTGTGTCCATGCTCTAGACTGATAATTTTTTGGCTCTTGTCCCTCCATGTGTTTTAGTATATTTTTGTTGTTGTTGTTGTCTCAGAGCAACTTTGGTGGTTGTGTCAAATTTGCTGGGGAAAAAAAAAAGCCCATAAAATGGTGTCCTGCTGGCTAACCTGATCTAGCAGTAAATGTGTCCCATAACTCTTCAGCGCTGTCCGGCTAAAATAATTATGTAGGAACCCAAGCTTTGTGGGAATGTGAAAAAGCCTTCATTTCTTCTCCTTACCTGATTGTTTTCTTTTTCCCCATAGAGTGTGTTTCATGGAAGGCAAAGCTTGAGATGTTGGGGATTCAGTAGATGGAGTTTATATGAAGTTGCAACTCTTTTTTGTTTGTTTTGATTTTTTTGTTTGTTTTGTGGGCTTTTTTTGTGTGTGTGTGTGTGTGTTTTTGTTTGTTTTGAACTTTTTTTGTTTACTGAAATAGATGAAGGCTGAAAACCAGAGTTGTTTCAGGTCTTTGCAGCAACACCTTCTTCTCACTGGAGCATGTGGATGGTCTGGGAGAAGGGATGGGAAGGCAGCTTGGCTCAGTTTGTGTAATTGTGATTGCAGAGCTCCAGGCAAATATTGACACCAGATTTCTTGGCAGACATGCCATTCCTGAGATGCCCTGGGGGTAAAAGATCCTTCACTGGGGCTCACTGTTACATGAAGCAGCCTCTCCTGGGATGGTGGAGATGGTGAGTAATGGGGAAGAAGTTCAGCAAGAGCAGTGGAGCTGAGAAATGTGTGGTATTGCATTATGAGGTCTCTAACATATGGATGGATGGTCTGGCAGATGACAGAGATGGTACACCTTGGTGTGTCTGCACTGCCAGTCTGGCATGGGTTGGAACACAGAGGATGCATGCATCTGCTCTGCTCTTTGCACAGCAGGACAGACGTAGCTACTTCACATATTTAAAAAAACAAAATAAACCCCAACTGTCAGCTACAGAAAGGGAAAATTGTAAAAATTGTGTTTTCCATCAGCAGTTGGCTGCCTGGGCTTTGCGCTGTGGCGAGGGTGTTTTGCTGAGCATGTGTGAGATAACCTGCCTTCTCTGCTGCGGCTCTAAAGAATACACCGGAGGGTTGTTAACATCAGCCAGATACCGCTGTAGTATGGCTTTGTAGCGGGGTCTGGACAAAAGGTTAAAGCAGACAGTAATTTCTGCGGTGTTAGTTCCTATACAACACTCTGGAGAAAGTTCAGTATCACTTAGTTAACTTTTGCAGAGCCATTTCCTGTAGGTTTTGTTAGAGAAAAGCTAGATTGTGTTTCCAGTTGCATTAGAGCTATTTTCCCCTATAAAATGCACTACAACTTATTTTTACATAGTTTTCATTAGTTCACAAAAGACTTCGGGGGGAGAGCCTGTCTGTTTAGAAGATTTGGAAAGTTTTTTGCTTCATACCTCACTTGCTTTGACAAATTGAGGAAAATGTGTTTTTTAATGTGGCGTGGCTGTAGTCAAGCCAGGCTTAGAATAGAAGAGTTTGTTAGCATACGCTCCCACGCTGTTTGGGTCAGTGGCCTGTCTAAACCCAGGATCCAGCTTCTGACAATGCCTGGTTTTAGGAAGGACTGAGAAAATTGTGCCATGAACAGCCAGGTTGTCACTTGCCTGGAGGAGAAGCAGTGTTTCCTTGTGGTGGCTTCACAACCATGTGGATTCCCTACCACGCTTGTTTATGTGGCTTTTCAACCACGTGATATGCTATTACCTTCCGGTCTCCTTAGATGTATCCTCTTTCATCATCTCTCCCATGACCCCATTTGTGTGGTGTCTTGGGTTCTCCATCATGGTTCATCTCAGTATTTCTTGCACATTAAGTGCTACATTTCTTTTCTATCTCCATCTGTGATTACAGTGATGCTTTCCATGGGCCACAAGAATTCCTTTTCTGATTATGATGAAATGCTGATATTTCTTCTAATTATGCTTTTCATAGAGATTAATTTATCTGCTCTCAAAAAGACATGGCTTGAATTCCCCAAGCAGTGAGCACACCTGTGGCCTCCTCCCTTTTCCCCCCCCTCCCCTCCCCAATGCAATAACAAACCTTGGGATCGCCTCCTGCATTCATGGTTTTCAAATAAGTGCTTTTTGGAGTGCGAAGTGTTGGTGTGAAGCCAATGTGTGTTTTGCCCCATGAGAGGGTGCAGTGCAAGTAGTGAATGGTGAGCTCCTTGGAGTGGTGCCTGTACTCGCAAGGACCACTCAGAAGAGCAAAATGGTATTTCTGTTCTTGACATAATTCTAGTGTTAACTTTTCCTATTTTCAGTGCAGCCAGGTGGCCACCCACATAGACATTTGGTATGGGACTTTTTCTTTGTTTTTCAGAGACCATCAGGCAGTTTTAGGATGGCATCTGCTTTGGGTTAGGCCTGAGTGGGATGGGTTTGAAGCGAGAGGGAAGGATCTGGCCTTCCCTTAGTGTCTTCCTTCAGAATTTGTTGCTGGATGCAGCCCTTTCAGATGGAGGCATTCCCTGTGTTTGAAGCTGGGACTGGAGCCTTTGCTGGCATACACACACCTTCTGGTGGGCAAAAACTAAGTTCTAACAAAAAAACCCCACCAAGTCTGATCTCAAGTGCCAAGTAGAGCAGCATGATTCCAGTAATAATAGTTAAAAACAGATGAACTTATCCAAATACCTTCTGAATCCAGCAGTTTTGCAAGAGATTGGGTCCTTTAATTGCTTCCTGTAACAAAAGAATAGGGAGATGTTCCCCTTCCCATCCCTCTAACCCTCATCAACATGGAAAAGATAAAAATCTATAGAAGGGGAGGTTTGTTCCTTGATTAAACCTTAACATCTGCCCTCCCTTTGAATTAGCTGTGATGCTTTTTAGCTGAGAAATTGCACAAATCCAAGGAAGTTTATTGAATAATAAATCAAGGCATCCATCCAGTGAAGTACATCATAGGCCTTTGAAGTATATGAAAAAACACCTTCCTGATCTGAAGGCGACACGTGTGCTTAGCTTTGGCGCCTGACTGATGCTAATGCAGGGCTTGAGTTTAGCTCAAGCACCCCAGCCAGGAGTGTGGAGAGAAGCAAGTGTGGGCTCATTTACTGGCTGCTTTGTCTTCACATTGTCCACAGCCCCATTTGCCCAGGACTCCTGAAAGGTTGAGAGACCTGAAGACAAAATGCTGCAGCCACTGGAAACGGGGGCTGTCTTTTCATCTTGGGAAGTCCTGAGGTATCAGACTTCAGGAAGAGCAAGCTCACTTGAAGAACTTCCTAAAATTAGCTGTAACTTCTTTCTTAGGCTTTCAGCAGTTTAAGTTGCACTAATAAAGAAGTCTCGCTTTGGAAGTGGAAGGAGTTGAAAAATAGCACTAAAAACTGTAAAGCTTTAAATTATATATTTTTTTTTAGATTTTTAAATAGTGCTTCTGTAAAATATGTGGCATTGTGGCAGAGTGCAATAAAGATTTTTACTAGTGTTCTTCACAACTCAGTCATAAGCTATACAGTGCTATTCCTGATAAAGCCTTTCTGCTTATATACATCACCATAGCTGTGTTGCCTCATGCATCTATAGATCTGTCTGTGTGTGTATGGCTGTATGTGTAACATTAAGTTCACACAGTGAAATTTACATGTACATGTGTTAAGTGAGAATGTGTTCTTATGTTGTGTGTTCTGATGTATATTAGGTGTGAGCACTGGCATGTGATGACAAAGTTAATGACTGGAAAGCAGCAACCCCCTTGGTTTCTTTGTGATGTGCTTTAGGCAGAGGCTTCAGCACCAGCTTCATCTACTCTGAAACCCTTGCAGGTATCCTGTTGCTGTTTCACCAGTAAACACCAGTACAGGAGTTGTGGCAAGGAAGTATGAAAGTTTGTTTTTTAGACAGCTGACCCTGCTCGTTACTCTGGGGCAGGAGTATAGTTTTCTGTAGCACATTGTAAAATAAGAGCATCTCCTGGAGGAATGTCACTCTGCTGTGTCAAACAGTCTTTGACCAGCCACTGTGGACCACAATTTGGAAATCTCTGTATCACACTGCTGCCTCTGCTGTTTCAGCCCCTTGCTATCAGAGGGGACAATACAGCTGTCTGCCATCGAGCGCTCTAGTCTGGGATAACGTGAGGGTAGAGTAAGCCATCTCTGCTGGTTTCAGCCTATGTTCAGGGAGGGAAGTTTATCAGGGAGAATAGCTCTGCTTAGGACTTAAAATATGGAGTAAATTAACTTGAAAGTATCTTCTGGCTTTTCATTGACAAGTGAAAGGTAGTTTCATGGTGGATTTATTTTCCTTGTTGTGCAGCAAATGCATTATATATAGCTTGGCTTTTATTTCTCTTGATCTAGGTGGAGATAGTTTCTTTAAAATGCGGCCTTTCCATCTTGAAGGTCAATTAAAATGGGTTGGAGGTCAGATAGAATAAAGGGACATTTGCTTCTTGGTGTATCTATTTCTGTAATGTTATCGGTGCATGTGGTCTTATTTCTAGCATTTTGTTCCAGGCTTCCTCTAAGACTGAACAAATTGAGTCAGTTGGATGCAGTACAGCTTCCAATTTGGGGTTAGAAATCCATTAAATTGCTTGGTGCTTTATTGGCAATACAGAAGTGCTTGGAATTAAAGTGCATTATGATTGGACATTGATTACTCAAAAGGAGAGGGGGGTGGATGCCTGTGTAAACCACATACCTCCAGCAAGGATGCCCAGTTTAGGGGGATTTTTTTGCTTAAAATATGCATGCTTTGCCCTTAAAATGACATTCTTTATCACAAAGGAAAAAATATTTTTAAACTGAAAAAGAGCCATGTGTGTTTTCACACCTCCAGGGGACTAGAGCTGGCCCTGCAGCCTACAGGGCTGCTGACTGCCCCACACGTAACCAGTCCTTTGAGGTTGTAAGCATCATTCCTGTCCAGGCACAAGATCTTTTGGATTCAGTCAGCATCTTCATTTCAGTCCATGGTATTGAAAAGGGTGGGGTATGTCCTTGCTTGAGTGGATTTTAAACTGAGTAAGTTTGTGGTGGGCATAGCTTGGAGTCATACAGGTGTAAAATGGTTTGGGTTTGAAGGGGCCTTAAAAATCATCTAGTTCCAATCCTGCTGCCTTGGGCAGGGATACCTCTCACTAGACTGGGTCGCTCAAATCCCCATCCAGCCTGTCCTTGAACACTTCCAGGGATGGGGCGGCCACTGCTTCCCTGGGCAACCTGGGCTGGTGTCTCACCGCTCCCATCATCAAAGTTTCTTCCTGATACCTAATCTGAATCTGCCTTCTTCCAGTCTGAAGCTAATGCTGTCATTCTACTTGGACTGCTGCTAGGATTGGAAAAGGGGGTTTATCTCCGTTGTAAAAAGCTGCAGAGTTGTCCAGGTGGTGAGTGAGAGCAGGGTTATTGTCACCATGTGGGAAGAGGAGAGCAGAGCTGGGAGGGATAGCTTCTGTCCTGGCAGGTACAGCCCAGTTGGCTGCTTTGGCTCTGGGTACCAAGCTCTGCAGCGAAAGCCCTTCAAGCCAACAGCTTTCCTCAGATTTTCCTCAGGTGGTAGCACAGCAGATGTGCTGAGTGGCTAATAAGGAGCAGCCACTAGTGAAACAGTGGTGTAGGGTGGCCAGCCTGGGCTGCTGGAGAATGGGACAATGGTCTTGGTGTTGGTTTTTGTTTTTGTTTTTGTTTTTTTTTTCCTGGGAAATGCCTCTATTTTTGTGGTGGGAGGACATGCAGTCCCTCTTTTGGTGTTAAAAAGCAGGGTCAAGTGCAGGAGAGGCAAAAACTGACCTGGTGAGCCTCTATGCTCAGGAAACACTTGCATATTGTTTTCCTGAGACTTTCCCCATCACCACCCTTTTGCCTGACCAGTTTTATTCCTTTGTGCCACTTCCAAGCGAATGAGTTTTTTGGGGTGAGATGGGTCCTGCCTGATTAACTATTAATAAGAAGAGCTGTGAGAGAATAAAATACTGAGCAAACACCACGGGAGCGTGTTGCCTGCCCTCTCCCCACCATTAATGATTGACTGGGCTCCGCTCTAGAGTGGCTGGATGATGCTGTGCTCAGTGTTGTCCCTGAACTGGGGATGGCTGAGCTCTACTTGCCACTGGCGATGCCAGATGTGTGCCAAAACTTCAGCATTGAGGTTTGGTGCTCTCCCTTCCCGGTGTATGCCTGTGAGCGTGGTGCAGCTGATGGGTGCCACCATGAAAGCTGTGCCCGGTGACGTATTTACCAGGTTAACATTTGTGATAAACCGACTATGGTGTTGGAGCACTGGATAAATGTCTTCTTGGGTACTTAAGTGCTCTGAGCCTACCAGAAATCATGACTGAAACTGCTTGCATCCCCAAAGAAAGCTGAGCGTGTTACAATTCTGTGTTTCAGGAGAAAACCCATCTTAAAATATGGGTTATTGGATATTAATGAATGGTTGTTGACCTTGGATGTTTTCTTAAGTTGTGGAAACTTCTGGACAGCGTTTGGGGAGTTTCTGGATTTTGCACAGTCACGTGGTGGGAGGGTGAAGGTGCCAGCAGTTGAATGTACTGCTGTGGGTCTTTCCAAGCACCTGAAAAAAACCCAGAGGTTTAACATGGTTTATCTGCTGCGAGTGCTCGTGAAAAATTGCACAACTCTCAGATGAAAATATTTGCTTTGCAGAAGTACCAGGTTTTGAAACTGTAAATAGCACTTAATGCTGATTTATCAATGCAGCTCTTGTTATCGGTTAATGGAGGCTTAGCAGTTGTTCTAAGGTAGACACATATAGTAAATTATACAGTTGTTAATCCTCAATAAATTGGTTTAGTATGTTGAATACGCAGCGGGGAACCTTAATTGAAAATGTTAGTGAAGAAGTCATGGCCTTTATTGATTTACTGAAGAAACACAGTGGTGATGGAAGCAAGAGCAATTTGTTTCAGGAGTATTTTGTTTATGGGCTGGGCCTCCAGCCTTTGCTTCAGTGGTTTCAGACGCTGTATGTTGCCTTGTGGAGGCAAAATTGCTGAGAAAGAAATTTGCCATCAAATTAGAAAAAGGGTGAATTTGCTGTTATGCAGTGGAGAAAGCAACTTGCAGGGGTTTGGTTTGGTTTTAGGGTATGTCTTTCCCATGACAGTAGGTAGCCCTTGTAATTAAAAGTAATAACGCCAGAACAAACCCTGTGGGTGTCTGGGGAGATGAAGGGTGGAGTTCTATTTGTGGGTTAAAAAAAAACCTTCCACATCCTGCTTTTCCTTCCAACTCCTTACCTGTCACAGGTGGCAAACCGGGCTTGCTTTATGTGAAATTAAATACAGGCTTTTATATTTAGATGTTTGTGCCCTCTAGGAAATGTGTTTTTGCTTTGAGGCAATCCTTGCAGCTGATGGCTCAGTGTGTTTTGGAGAGGATTGGTCTCCTTCAGGCAGTGCAACTTAATAGAAGCGGTAAATAAAGTGGAAAAATTGCTGTGATTAAATACTGCCTGCTCTAACCCTTGCAGCATTCTGTTCTTTGTGTATAATATTGCCTTAGACAGAGGTGTCTATTAGGAGCGGAGGAACACGCAACGCTAACTACAGGCTATGTGGCTGCTGCTAATGTTTTTTTCAGGAGCAGAGAAAGCGTGGCTGAACACCTTGTGGCTCATGCTTGCTTTGTCCTGCCATCTTCTGTTGGTTCAGGTCCCTGCTGGCGGCTGGGGAAGGTTCCGTGTGTCCTCAGCCATAGGAGCGCCGCTGGGACTGGTGTGTCACAAGGGCTTACAGTCCTCCCTCCGCTGCTGAGGCCACTGGATGGCTTTCAAACTACTTCACTTCTTGAAATCTCACATTATTTTTTTGTTGTTGTTGCAATACTGAAAAAAACCCTCTCATCGAGTGGACAAGTATCAAGCCCTGGTGAAATGAGTTTCCTCACGTCTCCTGATGCTGCTGAGACGTAGCAAGGAGTCCGTAAGCACCTGACTTACCTGAGTGCTTTGCAGGTATATTACGGTGTACTTGCATATGGGTGCGATTATGTAGATTAAGTGCAAGCTGATATTTCTTTTTAAAAAAAGGCAAAACCCAAAACTGACCAACCAAACCAACTTAAAACGTTTGGGGTGTTGGCAATGGTCATCCAAGCAAAATAATAATAATTTTTAAAAAAAGCAGAACAGAACTTCACTTTTGTTTTGCTAAAGTTATTAAAATATGAAAAAACGGGATCCTAAGTTTTGTCAAAACACATTTGTGTAAACCAAACAGGGCCTAAAATAACCTGACACTGCCCTTTTTTAGGGAGACAAACTGGTAAATGTTCCTTGTTGTAGGAAGTGCAGAAGCCCCAGCAGCAGCGCAGTGTTTCCCAGCGCTCCTGCAAAGGTCTTCTCTGCTCTTCCTCAGCCACTGATAGAGATACTTGTGTTTGCAACCTCATCTGAGTAGACCAGCTCTGCTGGTGGCTTATTAGGCTCGTACACATGGACATCTCCACATGCCAGATGTGTGGTCCGTGCTCCCTTTGCAAGCAGGGACAGTTGTGAGTGTGGAGTGGTGAGGCCAGGCAAAGGGCTGGGGCTGCAAATGTGTCCCAGGACATTACTTGAAGATGAGAAGGTAATTCCCTTATTCCTTGAGCTGTATCAACCGCATGCTAACTGAAATTGTAGTCCAGCACAATGTGTCTCAGTGATGTGGTTTTAATTAGTATTCTTTGCATTAATGACGGCATGCGTCTGCTGGAATCAGCATGGTATTGACTCTTTGGGGATCATGCTGCAGGAATTTCCTTTAGACAGTGTTGTTGGTCGTGACTGAGAGTGATTCATGGTGCATTTTTCTTGGTGTCTGGATGACCTCTCAAAGTTTGTCTTCACTGTCAAATTAGCTCATATTAAGGCTTGAGGGTTGCCCTTAAGTTGACTCCCTTCTGCACATAAAGCCCCTTATATGAGCAGGCTATTAACCCAAGATAATATGATGCTGCTGCTGCTAATTTGAGCTAGGGCATAAGTAAAGCCTGAGTGAGCACATTGGCTTAGCTGCTAACAGGACCTCTCAGTGATGGGGCACAGCTTCACCCATGTGGGTGCTGTTTGTCCTTCCCATGTTCTGCAGAGTCCCCTTCTCCCCAAAGCCTTCACAGCAAGGCAGGACACTCACCTCTGGCGCTCTGCGTTTTGTTGCTCTTACCTCTTTTTAGGAGGTAACTCTTGCTGATGCTTGGTGTGGGACAGCCCCTTCTCTTGTATGCTGGGTGCCTTGCACAGGCAGGCAGAGCTCCCCAGGATACACGGAAAAAGAAATCACAGGAGCTGCTTAATGTAGCCATGAGCAACCCAGAAATGTGAACATCCCAGTTGCACAGCCCAGTTGGTCAATCCCAGTATTGCCCAGCAGCGTGGGAGCTCCCGCTTCAGGCTCTGGGATCCGTGGGGCATTGTGTGGGTGCAGTGCCCTTCAGTGCAACCTTCAGCAAAGATGTACTTTGGTTCTTTGTCCTTCCTGCCCGTAGGCCTGTTGGGCTCAGTTTGGGAACAGTGGAATAGAGGTGAAGGAGCTGAGGGGAATGAGGATCCGTGGTTTTCTATCAGTTTAGCAGGCAGTTTCAAAGGAATGAATGGCTGTGGTGGGTTGGGTGAATGATTTTCCCAAGTCTGGACTCACAGCTGCTGGCAGAGCAGCCGCCACTTCAAAGGAATCTGCTAGAAATCCTTCAGAAGGTAACGAAAGACTGAATGTCTAGTATGTGAAAGCTCCCTCTGACTCGCATCACTGGTGGCTTATGCAACTCTATTTAGTGGCCGTTCATTTTAGGGGGAACTGGAAAAATCCCATTTAAGGGAAGGTGTTGCTGTGCGGTGCAGCTGTGGGTAGCTGGCACTGGCTGCAGCAGCTGTTTGTCCGTGTCTGTCTCAAGAGAGTAGATTTTGGACTTGTCCCACACAGGAGAAGAAATGAATGGACTAAAGTGGCTTCTTTCTGTCTCTACAGTCCATACAACCACCTAAACCCTTGTATTCTCTTTGATTGCTTTGTGCTTCAGTGCTAAGCCTTGAATGTCACAGCTTATGAGGGCTCTGCCATCTCTCTGGGAGCTCACAAGCTTGTTTAAAAGACAAATTTGAGTGTGCTTTCTTCCCTGCACAGCTGTGTACTTTTAGGATGGGTGATGTGTTCCCTCTCCTGTTCCCCTGGCCCCCATCCCCAAGCTAATTCAGCTGCAGCCAAGCTTTTCATACCCAATCAAGTGTGCATGGGGCCTCCGTTCCAGCTCTGTTATGCCATCTACAAACATGTGGGAAGAGGATGGTGCCTATTCAGTAAGCTGTGGACTAGGCAGCTATCTTTCGACAGATTAGCCAGAGGAATTTCTATTGCAGGGCTCGATTGTTCTGAGCCCACAGCTCCCTTTTGTGCAAGAGCAATGAAAAGTTGTGTTATGACAATGGTTGACAAAGTGTTTAATGAAAGCCACAGTTGGCAGTGGCAGAACTTCAAGCTGTCCTCTTCTCCAATCCCTGTCATCAAAAGGTGCAGAAATGCTTTTGACATAATCTTCCACACTGACAGATAAATGGTTTTGATGTAAGGGTCGGAAACCTTTACCTTGCTGAACATAATTCAGCCACTGCCATGGTGAGCAGAGACCAGGAGCCACATACGCCTCTATTCCTTTGTCTGGTAAGCCAGCCAGGCACCTCATTTCGGAAGAGATGTGTCTTTTCTCCACACTGACCAAGTTTCCAAAGCAGAACCTAAACTTCTACATGAACTTCTGGTCTAGCCCATGCCTTGCCCAAGGAGGCACGATTGGCTTCTCATGGTTCAGAGAGCTGACTGATCTCTCTTGGCTGGCAAGCAGGACCTGTTATGTGACAGCATTATTACTTTCGGGAGGTGGTTTCAAGGCAGGTTACGTACCTGGTTATTTAACAAGACTTTCCTTTCAGTCTCTGTACTGTGCGGTGATCCACAGTGCCATTTTCGCAATGCTAACTAAAGCCAAACACTGCTTTCTTAATGGAATGGATGAATAGACATAACAAGGCCCCTTATTGGTTTAACAGGCTCTCCATTCCTGATCATGGGCACCTTAGTGGTAGTAGGGGAAAACCCCTACATTGTTGGATTAGCTAATACAAGGAAGACTTGAAGAAGTAGGCAATGGATAAATAATGTGCAGAGCACTTCTCATGCCATTAAGTCAAAAAACAGTTTTCAAAAAAAAAAGCCTGTAAATCTCAGACCAGCTGCTATTCAACAAAGAAAAAACAATCTGAATGTTAGAGGCCACTCAAGTTGTTGGCCCTGCTCTTGTCTTCTCTGCCATCTGTAGAAGTTTCTGACCTTTGTAGGATGCTTCCCCGAACTTGCAGCCCAGGCTCCTGTCCAGGATTAATGTTGGTTGTCTGTTGAATTCTGTTTTCTTTCCACAGTTGCCTTGGAGGGATCAAAATATCCTCCCATGAGTAATTCAACAGAAACATGTACCCATGGAGAGAAGCAGGGAGGACACTGAGCAGTCTGATTTTGCCATGGGTATGTCCACACTTGGACTTGGCTAACCCCGTATGTAGATGCAGGTGCCAGGAAATGGGCTGACCACACACCAAGGACATGGTCTGTTTGGACTGGCATCAAGCACTGTAGATGATGCTTTGTAAGCTGCCACTTTGAAGGGATGCCCAGCACCTGAGATAGCTCAGATGGTTTAGGGGAGTGCTGATTTGGTAAAGGATAGGGTTTAGGGTTTTGAGAGCTTCTTTGAGGGCTTTGTCTTCTTTGAAGAAGACATTTGAGAGTACTAATGGCAGGAACATTTGCTCAGTGAGCCATCGCACTGCTTCATGGCTTCAGAATAAGGGGCTCTTCAAAAAGAAACACGTTCTGTGCTGTGGGAGAGCAGAAATGTGGCAATTCTCAGCGATGGGACAGTTTTTCCCCTAAGCTTGGCATCTCCAACCAGCCTGCATTGCTGATGGGGAGGTTACAGCCCCTGCAGAGCATCATGCACTTCCGTGGTTTTGGGACCCCGTGCTTTGTGGTGGGGGAGTATCTTACGCACCTATGACCTCCAGTTTGGAGTTGTCTTCTTTATTTGCATTATTGGAGCCCAACCAAGATTGAGGTCTCGTTTCATCAGCATTGGGCTAAACTGAGAAAAAAAACTATCTCAATTTTATTTACAGTCTAAATAGACAAGACAGACAAAGGGTGGCTGTGGAAACAAAAGCTCTGCAGAGGTGATGTGACATGACCCGGTCACCCAGCAGGAGATTAAGAGAGCCAGGAATAGATGGAGGTTTCCTGACTCCCAGTCCCAATGATCTATCTATTGGAGCTCGTTAATTCTTTCCCCATTTGCATGCTGTGACTAGCATGCCAAGCACTGTCTAGTGAGGGGATCTGCATTCTGGGAAACACAGCCTTTGATTGCTAATGCTTCAGGCTAGAAATTCCTGGGCATTTTAATGTAAGTTAAAATACAGCTAGTCTCAGAAATTGAGTAAACTGTTTATTTTGGTGTATCTATTTAATTTCAAACCTCCTGTTTATTTTGCACCGACCCTGTATTTCTAGCTTTCGTTTCCCCAGTGACTTTTGAACGGCGTGTTGTGTGTTTGGTGCAGCTGGCTGGCAGCTGGAGTGGGGAGGACTGAAGGCTTTGGCTTACAAAGAAGGTGGGGTTCACCTGTATTTCTGCAGCAACTGTTGGAAAGGCTTTCTGTTGCTGGAGCAGGAAAAATGTGGTTAAAGAGCCAGCTACTTACTTGTGCAATGCCTTTGGTGTTCAGACTTCTCTAATGGCTGCAACGGCAATCAGAAAGTCACTGTGGGTGATGTTAAACCATGGCCGTGAAATCCTTTAATTTATGAAGAACTTTGTTTTTTCACTTTTGAACTTCTGAAGTTCGCATCGGCATCACTCAGTGCGTGAGCACGGGCTAAGCCAGGGATCTGTTCCCTTTGACGGGCATAGGGAGGATCAGTTTGGTGCCTGTGATTCTCAGTGCTTGGTTCATAAAACAGCTCTTTAGCCTATTGCAGAGGAATGTTTTGAGGGTGAGCATGTTACCTTGAGAAATGCAAAAATTTGCAGCAATAGAAGGCATGGAAATACATTAAAACAGATGGATTCATGCACGGTCATGACCGTGGTTGTATTTACCCTTCAGTTTGTCACGAGCATTTCTGTGTCAGCTTTATCTTTATTTGTATTGAGCCTATAGGACATTACCTGTTGTATTTTTTCTTTTTGCCTGTACATCAGGCAGGGACAAGCTCCAACCTGATTTTGCTGTGTGGTTTAAAGAAAAAAAAAGGTAGTAATGTAATCTGTGGGCAAATTGCACTTTAATTCGTAATTGTGCTATGAATATGGACTTGGCTTTCAAATGCACTCTGAGTTTAAACTGCAGTTTGACTTTTATTTAGATAAATGCCTTTGAGTTCATAGTGAAATGGATATCTGCTGTAGGCTGCTATTGATTTAAAGGTCTCTTGAGTGTTTTAAAAGACAGTAGGGGCTTACAGGACAGCATATTTTAAAACTAGATGCTTGGTTAGGTTTTACACTCCTATGCAGCTTCAGGTCTAGATCCTATTAAGAGCCAGCTTACGCTGTTGATTTGTAGAGTCTTGTTTCACAGCAGGTACTGGCAAAAAATAGAACGTTTCAGGCAAGATGTAAGGAACCATCTTCAGAGCTGGGTACTCTGAAATGATGGAGAACTGCATTTGCATGAGAACTATCGAGTGGTTCCTGTGTGCAGGGGAATGCTTTGAGGACTTCCCATAAATGCGTTGTAGGAGGGCAAGTCATCAGTGATTGCTTTTGGCTTCAAAAGAAGTATTTATCGCTTCCTTCCAATCATGCAAGTTTGGTGAGCTTTGTCGTCTTTCAAGTCTTAGTGTTAGTAAGCATTGCTGTGGGCCCAGATTCCTCTTTGCATGACCATCAAGTGCAGTGGGCGAACAGGAGCAGTTAAAACAAGAGGTGTCTGTCTATGCTTTTCTGGCACCTGCCCTTTTTTTTTATGTCCCTCAGCTCTTGGGTCATGTAACCTGGGTAAAAGTTAAGTAGGAGCCCTGGTGATTTAGGTCCTGTTTACCTCTTTGGTAGACTTGCTTGGGTTCTGTGGGCACAGCTTTAAAACAAAGACGATACACAAACCAGGGAAGATTGGCTAGTTTTCTAGTCAAACTGGCTTGGTGGTTTGAATAAGCAGCTGAATGTTTGAGGGCTTATCTAAAATCAGGCCATGAATCTTTTGGGTCATGTTCAGAGGTGCAGTAAGAGGGTGTAACCTCCCTGCAGAGGAGACGAGGGTTGAATTTTACCCAGGATAATATCCTAGAGCAGGGTGTGGAGCAGGGCAGAATTAAAGTAGGTCCTCCTCACAATTTCCTTACAACCACTTGTGGTTGCATTTCTCGCTACCGCCCGTCAATTTGCCTCCTCCCTCTAGGCTGCTCACTCAAAAGAACACGCCAACACTGCACACATCATGTTAATTAAGTCACTTGTTAATTTCCGCATCATTAATCACTTGGTCTTAATTGACCTGTGCTCTCCTGGTAAATCCCTAGCTACAGGTTTGACCTGTGGCGTGCGGTGTGCTGATAGAGCATGTCTCTGAGGGCAGACTCTGCTGTCGCACTGCATGATGCTCCAGCAAAGTGCTTGCTTGTGGTTTTCAGAGTTGGCACTTTATTTGCGTTATTTTGTCTGTCTGCTGTCCCCAGCAGTCCTTGCACTGCGTCCCTTCCAGGAGCACGTTGAGCTCGGGCTGTGTTTCTGAAGAGGGGTGTCCTGCGAGGCAGGTCTGCTCTCCTCTCAGATAATACAGCACAACCTGCTTGCCGTCCCTCGGTGAAGTGCTAGAACATCATCTAGGTTGGGACTGTCAGGCAGTCAGAACACCTTGGTCAGGGTTGTTGAGGACCAACGCATGTACTAACTACTCTGCCAGTGGCTGAAAGCTTTAACTGCCCATTGAAAAAACAAACAAACAAAATCAAACAGATGTTTAGTGATATATTAATAATATTTTGTTAGAAAATACAGAATGTATTTTGTGTTTACAAATAGTAAGTGTGTGTACCTGTGTGTGTATAAACTGTGTGGTTTATGTACAAAACAGAAAAAAAAATACTCTGTGTGAATATAGCTATAAAATATTCAGCAGAGGGTTTGTTGATTGTTTCAGTTCAGACTTTAATTTGTCAGGAAATATCCTATTCATCTGTTATTAGTTTTGTGGTTGTGAATAACCAATAGAAGAATAATAAATGTAATTGTGTAATACAAAGACAAATTAAAAGCACACTGATGCAAGAGAGGAAAAAGCTTAGGGAGAGCTAGATAACGTTCTGATCACAGGACTAAACTCAGTCCTGTATTCAGCAGAAAAGTGCTGCTCTGCCTTGTTTAAGTGCTCTTGCTAAAAACAAACCCACCCTCCCGGTGCAATCCAGAATAATTAAGACGGGTGTTTTGCTGAGCACGGTAACTGCGGTATGCTGATCCCACTGTCTTTTATTTTAACAGAAACCTGAGCTACAACAAGTTGACAGAGATCGATCCTTCTGCCTTTGCAGGGCTGTCGAACCTGCAGGAAGTGTAAGTATTCCTTCACAGGTTTTAATTGTATTTTGCCAAGGTGGCTTGTGGGCCAGGAGGAAACTGTATACAGTTTCCTAAGACAGTACCTTCCTTTAGCTGACTTGAATGAGCAGATTTGACTTCATGTGGAGGGTTTTTTTCCTCCATATTGTACCTGTGCTGTTGTTTTTTAAACTAATCAATGAGGAGAACACAACATCCCAATTAAAACAGTGTAGCTGTTATTGGAAATCATTGGAGTTTGCCTCCCTCAGTCTTGTGCAAAGCTCTGCAGGAACAGTTCAGCTAACACACCTGAACATACACACAAAGCTCGTTGCTGAAAGGATAACCCTGAAGCAAGGTGATACCTGATGCCAACCTAACCCAAATCTCCCAGGAAACAAAGGTGTAGTGTAGTGGATAACAAAGCACTTAACTGTGTCTCCTCCTCTCAGGCATTTGTGCTCCTTTTGGAACCAGAACAAGTTCTATTTGAAGTCTGGTAGGAGAGCCTAAACCCAGCAGAGCTGTCTTCTGCTTTGGTGGGGGAAGAGGAGGAGGTGGTGAAGGTCTGAGTGGCTGTGGCAGATCCCCCTTGCTGGTAACGGAAACCTTGTTTGGGGAAAAGCGGGATTTCCTAGCTCCTGGTCTCTGTGAGCGCTCAGCAGTTACTCTCGCAGGGGAGCTGTGCTTGTCAGCTCTTCACAGTGATTCCTGCAGCTCTGATTTTTGGGTTTCGAAAAATGAAAGTGACTGCAATTGCAAGCGGTGGGTCGAGGTAATGAGCTTGCATTCGAATGTTGAATTGCTGGCATGCTTGAGGTTTGGGCTCTGTTTGAAGAGCTACTGATGCCTCATGGGAAACTGAGAAAACATTTCCTTTCAGAAACAATACTGCACTCTGTGTATATCGTGCATTTTCTCTTGTCCCCTGTCTGTTTTCATTAAGTGTTGGCTCTGGGACTTGTGGAGGGGCCAGGTCCTGTCATTTCAAAATGGGCAAACCAGTCTGCTGCAAGTGGGAGTTCTGCCTGACTAATGTCTTGCAGGATTGGACTGTGGGGAATATTGTAGCCTCCCTGCCCTCCCCAATTGCCCCTGGCTCCCCGGCTTTCACTAACAGTAGGGACTGGCTAGGGATTCTGATTAAGTGAGGAATATGCATCAGGAGTGACTGCAAACAGTTCAGCTGTAACTGCCCTACACTGCAGTCAGGGAGGGGAGAGAAAGTGATGCAGGTGAGCAAAACGCTGCCTACAGGATCTGTTTTCCCAACTTTTCTTTAAACTCTGGAAAGCCTTAAATTACTCTGTGCTTAAAGAAGAGAATCACTGCCCTGATCCCATGAGACTTGAGAATTATCCTAACATGATTGTGGCTTAGCAATGGCTTTTACTCGGGAAAGCGCCCGAAGGTATGTAACTTCAGGGAGCACAGGGCTGGGAAACCGTGTGTGGCTTCTGATTCCTTGGGTGGGGAGCTCCCTTGTGCAAAGCTCTGCACGCGTCTAGAATGGGATGAGCCCTGCACTGAACAAATCAGCTGCTAAAAAAAGAGATCAGGGGTTTTGGGGGAGGTAAGTAATGCAGCCCGCAAAGTAATGGTGCAGATAAGAGCTGCATGCTGTGTCGCAAAGGCAGGGTTGGGGAAAGGGGAGAGAGCCAGAGGAGTGAGTAGGAGGGAAAGGGAGCAGTCAGAACCAGGAGGCTGGAAGGGAGGCAGAGGGCTGGAGTGGAGCCTGGAAGGCAGGTTCTGGAAAGTGTGAGGAGAGAAGCTCTATTAAAAGCCGTATCTACCAATCTTGGTTGCTTTTGAATAACAGCTAAACCACAGACCACTGAAATAAACTGCATTTCACAAAGAGAACCACATCTGAAATGCCAGAGCATCTCCTTTCTGAGGTTAGGGGTTTTTTGGGTGGGTTGTTTGTTGGGGTTTTGTGTGGGGTTTTTTGGCTTTTTTTTTTTTTTTTTTGAAGCACTTTGCAAACATTCATGAAATAAGCATCATGCTGTGGCATGTCTTGAGCAAGTCAGTGTTTTGCTGTTATGCGCTGTGCTGGGCAAACCAAGGCACCCTCAGGGAAAGAGATTGCCCCAAATAATAGTTGCATTGATAAGACCTGAAACCTCCCATGATGCTTCAAACACAGTACCTGTGGTTCCTGAGCATTTCAGATGAGGTTCAAAACTGTGTGTGTGTCTCTGGACGTGAAAAATTAACGTGATATATCATGTAAACCTTTGTTTTCCCTTAACTTTAAGAAAAACTCTGTAAACCAAAGATTTAAACTTAATACATTGTCTTAGATGCTCTTTTGCTTTAGTAAGGGTGGTAAGAAAATTAATAGCTGTATTTACCCTACATTTTTTCCCTTTCCCTGGATAAAGGCAGTTGTTTGTGATGTTTAGTTAAGAAGCTTTTTTTGCCTTAAAAAGTTTAAGTCTGTGTGGGATGAAATTTAGAAGCTCCAAGTGATATGGAGCCCCATGGTCCCACATGCTGTGAAATGAGTAGCTTTGTGCTGATGGAGGCTCAAGTCGGAGGGGCTGGAGTGTGACATTGCTTTCCTCCTTCAGGATACCCATGTCTTCTCTCGTCCCCTTTGGTGGCTCCCTCTGGGGTCTGTCCCCCCTCATACCTTGTTTGAAAAGGTGGGATGGAGGATGCAGCTGCCATCCTTTCTGGGATTTCTTCAGGTCATGCAGATCATGGGATCCATGAAAATGATGGTTGCACAGCTCAGGTTTTCCAAGCTCATTTGTAACAAAGAAGTAGTAACTGTGCTAAAATTCCTCTCCAAACAACTCACCTTTTATTTTCTAAAGTGCCTTTCACTGAAAGCTCTCAAGAGCTGTGCTATTTTTGAGCAGGCTCCATTTCAGCTTGACACCAGCCTGGCAACTGGACCGTAAATATTTTATACGGGTGGCCCCCCTCCTCCTCTGCCTTCTCATCCAGAGGCAGCAGGTTTGTGTCATCAAAGGGGATGGCTGGGGAGTAGAAAGGAGACTGAAAGTTTATATTTGTTGAGCCTCTGTTTTGGGGTGGGGTTTTTTTTGCTATTTTCTTGCCCTTTTTTTTTTTTTTTTCTATTCCTTTACATGGAGGAAGGGGAAGATGAGAGGGAAATCCCAGGCAAATTCTGAGCTTGGCTGCCTGCTCTGCATCACCAACTGGTGCCTGTGAGCCAAGAGAGAGAATGAGGTGGGAGAACCACTTCTCACTGACTTCTGACCTGACAGAAGACTGATAGGTGAAAATCACACTTATGTCAGAGGAGGCTTTGACCACTTGTTTGATGCTGGTCGGTGTTGGAATTACTTAACCAGAGCTGACTCAGGCTGGTGGAGGGTAGGCCTAATTATCCTCCTTCTCCCCTGCCTTTCCAAAAGATGCTCAGTTGGATGTTAGTAAAAACATGGCACCAATATAAGCATTTTAAACATGGCACAAATATGATTCTGTGAAGCATTGCAGTGCTCTTTCCAGCTTGCTTTGTACCTTTGAAAGCTCTAGACCTTGCTATAATATGAACAACAATGAACTTTTAGTTGCAAAGTGGAGATCCTTGCTGAATTACAATGCCTCTGGCTTTTTTTTTTTTCCCTGATGTTTTAAGGTACGGGTATAATGTCAGAGGCTGAGGGAAGCTTTTATCCCAGCAGTGCCTGGAACTCCTTGTGAAATCAAATATCTCGCCTGCTCTCAGAGGAATCAGAAGGAAGTTCTGGAATGGATGGATGGATGTATTGCTGTTCTCTCCCACCTGCCAAAAATAGTTTTAAAGGGGAAAAAAACCCCTCCACAACTGTAATTTCAGATTGCCCCAAGGCTTAGCGCAGCTCCGCTGTGCTGTGCTACCCTGCCCGCTGCGGGATGCTCTGCTTCTCCCACCCGAATCATGATTTTTTTTAATATTTTTTTTGAGATGCAGGAGGGAAGCAGTTGGAAAGAGAGACCTGGGAGAGACCTGGTGAGGCTCTGCCTCCAGCGACAGCCCTTCAGAGGCGGCTGGGGGTCATGGGCAGCCACCGTTTGCTGCCCCGCTCGGCTTTAATGGCTTCAGCATGGGGCAGTGGGGGAGCAGGCAAGATGGCTAAGAAATTAGGTAATTTTCAAGCAGCCAGACAAGCGGCTGTTACAGTAATTAATTGACTAATTCACCATACAAACAAGGGCTCTTTAAACCAAGGAAGAGATGGTCACATGGCAAGGATCTGTTTTCAGTCAGAAAAAACACTTCAAACATTAGGCCGTTGAGGGGGACGTTTTTGTACCGGCATTTCCAGGAGCGGGACCTCGTCTGCAATTGCCATTAGCCCTGGGGGGGGGGGCGCATGGTGCTCCCCAGCTGTCCAGCTGGAGCAGACTACCTGCTTTTGGTGGCAGTACTTTGCCCAGTGCCGTTTCTGTGTATGTATGTGTGTTGCTGGCTTCATGGGGCTGCCCTATACAGGTTTTACAGAGCTCAGCCTGGTGTGAAGAGAAGGACTGTGGCTGCCGTTCCCCACCACCATGGCACTCTGATGGGCCTCACAACCTGGCCTGCCATGGAGGGGGCAAATGGGGCTGCTGCTTGGGGAGGGAGATAAATTTATTGTCCTGAGGTGGCAGGACTGGACTGCCATGTGCTATGTGTGCTAACAGCCTCCTCTCTTCAAGTTCCACTCCTTGGAAACTCAAGTTGATCAATGGAAGGTTGTGGCAGAGTGCATTCCTTGGTGGCACTTGGCTTCACTTAAGGGAGTGGGTGGGAAGGGAAAAAACCCCATTGTTTTATAAAAATAGATAATGTGGGACCAGTTATGGTAGCTCTCATTTATTGAAGTGTTGGGCTGGGAGAGTAAGGTGGGACTCAGATGCGGCCAGACCCCTTGAGATGGAGTGAGGGGGTGCGGGTAAGGAAGCGCCGTGACCACCCCCTGTGCCTGCACACTTTGTTGTAGGCTGTTTGCTCCAACAACTAATAATTTCTGTTTGTTGCAGGCGACTGAACAACAACGAGCTGACCGCCATTCCCTCCCTGGGACCTGCTGCTTCCAGCATCCGCTCCCTCCACCTGTAAGTCACTGCCCCCTCTTCTGGCTTTTAACTTTTTGGGATGTTGTTTGTGGGGCAGGTTTAGCTCCTGCCAACCCACCCACTTCTGCTGACTCTTCACACTTCGTTATCAGGCTTGTTAACACCTTAATTAAGAAACAAAAAGATCTTCTGGAGTCATGTGATTTGTGCAAGGTTGGTCTTGGTTAATGTTGTGTTTAATCAGTGGTAATTTATGACAATTAAACAGGTTCGTTGCATATTGAGTGAAACTTTTCTCATCTGCCTTTGGGTTCCAACCATTATGTCAAACTTGTGCTATTAAAGGAGTATATAAATTTTCCTTTATTCTTTTTTCCTCTGGTTCTGTTCTGATACTTTCTTCTTTTCCCTTAAAGCCTGAGACTATTCACATTTTAATCTTTCAGGGAACTCATTCCAGACCTGTTTTTATGGTCTCTTTCAACCTTTTTTTTTTTTTCTTTTTTTTTTTTCCTTTTGAGAGAGCGATTGGTGACTGTAAGTCTAGATGTGCAGAAGCTTTGAAGTTCCTAACTTGGGTAGTTTAGGTGCCTGCAGAAGTGTTAGACACCTGAGAGCCCTTGCGTATCTGCCATGAGGGATCTCAGGTTGAGAATGCTGCTGAAGGGAATAAAGACATTATAATATCAGGCTTCGTAGTATCTTAAGAGTGTGGATTTCCAAAATTATTTTTGCATGTGTCTGCTTGTAATGCACACCAAGAAGGAATTTTGCTGAGGTATGCATGGTACCTCCCAAGTTCCTGGGAAGGGGAAGTGGTTATAGCTAATACGGACTCCAGCAAAGTGCTTGAGCAGTTTGAATGATGGTTTCCAGCATGCATGGCCTTGCAGTGCGTGGTCACAGGCAGGTGTTTGTTTGCCATGGATTGTCTTCTCCTTGTAGTGGAAAATGTCCATACCACCAGGTGATTGACTGTTCGTGCTCAAAAGGCTCAGGCTTACTCAGACAACCTTGACCTGTTGACTAAAAATACATTCCTGTTACTTAAATCAAGGACAGAATTGAGTGAAATGAACTGGCACTGTTCCTGCTCTTCCATTAGGCAGTGTTAAAATATGCAAAGCAGAACTCCCTCACTGTCTTAATTCAGTGAAGGGATCTTAGCTTCAAGTTGGTGTCCATATCTCACTCCTCCTGTGAAGTGAATTCAGCTTTTGTTTGAGATGCAGTTGCCTTTGGTCTGGTTCTTGGGTATTTCATGTCCCTGCAGAGCTTGTGAAGAGCCAAAGTGCTCCTCTGCTATCATTGGTGCTGGATCTAGCAAGGGTCTCTCTTAAATCCCTAAGTTACCGCTGCACCTCCTAGGCGGAGGGGTGGCTTGTGTCTCAGCACTTACCAGACCTGTCAGATATGTTGCACACAGTTGGTGTGAAACCAGCTTGTTTGATTTCTGCCCCCTGCGGCCTGTACCTGCTTGCGTGACCCCATGTGAAGCTTGGATGCACAATCGGGGGGCCGCCAGCTACAGAGCGGGGCAGTAACTCCCCCTGAGCACAGGCCCTCATTCAATGCACAATCCCCTGACATGAAGCCATCTGCCTGACACTTGCACTGAGCTTACCAGGCTGCCACAGTGTGTTATGCATTGGGATTCAAAAAAACTCGAGAAATCTGATGCATGGGTGGAAAGCTTGCATACAGTTTACCATCCAGGATATAGTTTTAGGCCCCCCAGATAGGCTTTTCTTTCTCACGAAGTCTATAAAAGATCCGAGTTTCACAAGCCCCTGTTGTTATTTTTGCTATTAATTTAGCTTTTGGCATAGGACCAAATGGCTAGAGCTGTAGGGTTTTTTTATTCCTGAAATGAAATAAGCAGTTTGGGAAGGAGGAATAATGACTGGTGGAAGGCCATAGATTTACAGCTCCTGAAATTTCAGAGTGCTGCAGAAGGAAGGGGAAGGTACAAAGCCAAATGATAAAAGGGCAGTATTCTAAACAGACCTGCTTAGTATCACTTTCCAGAAATCTGTATTGCTTTCCTCAGCTGCTACACATAAATAACTCTGATAGTAGGATTTGTAATGCTGCTGTCATACCCCTTTAAGAAGGATCTCTTTGTTCAGCTTGTTTCAGAGAATGCCACTTTTTGTTCCCCCCTCACATTTCCTTTTCATTTTTATCAGAGGTAAAAATAATCTGAAAGATGCTTTAAAGTACCTGCTTGAATCGATGTTGCTGACTAACTCACATTGGAATGATTTGCTGAGGAAGTGAAGCTTTCTCTATCCTTGGGAGTCTTTAAATCAATTGGATGGCTTCCTAAAAGATGGCCCTTTAGTTCAACTCTAGGTTAATGGGCTTGATACGCAAAGTGTTGGGTAAAGTTCTTTGGCCTTATGTGAGGTAAGGAATCAGATTATACGGTCATACTGGTTTCTTCTGGCCTTCAAATCTGTGAAGTAATAATTGGGGAGACTGCCAAACCAAACCCAGGATGAAGACTCATAATGAAGACTGTGTACTGAGAAACTGGTTTATGTTTAAGTATATAGTGTTACAGTGTATTCTTACTGCTAAAGAAAAATAAATACATTTCCTTTTTTTTCCCCCAGTGTTTAGAAATGTGTGAAGTGTGTTTACCTCACAAACCTCTGAAGTAGGTTTTGTGTATTGCATGTGGTTAAGTATTTCCAAAGGGCTGTGAATGCATTCTAAAAGCAAGTGTTGCATATTTGTCACTCAGAACAGCCCTTTTGAATGAGTTACTTCATCTCCTACTCTTCTTAAACTGGGGAAGATACTTTCTCTCCTTTTAGTGCTGGGAGAAAGAAATCTCAGCTTGGCAGAATGGCAGATTTTCCATAAAGTTTTTTTTTTTTTTTTAATGAGCTTGATTGCTTTTCATTCCCTGTCTTGGTTTCCCATACCTGTTCTCTTTCCATCACCCAAAACTTGCTTGACCCCACATGCATCTGAACCACGGGTTGTATGTAAGCATGTGGGAATCTGCTGCAGAGAGAATTCTCAAGGCTTTCAGCAAATCTTTGGGTGTTTCAGGCTGCAGATGGATGCAGGCATAACATATGTATCAAACGTGCTATGCCCTAATATACTGCCATGAAGTTTAGTTCAGTTTAATTATTCCTTGAAGAGTCACTTTGTTTGCACGTTGAAAATGCTGCCAAAGTCGTTCATCTCAAGGAGAGCAAACATGAGGGACTTGATAAGGCTTTTAATAGAACAGAAGGGAAAAATAATCTATGCACGGGTTACTAAATAAAGACACACATTAAATGCAAACATCTGTTAGTGCAAACAAAAGCCAGGAAATTCAGCTGGGAGGGGGAGAGACTGAATCTGGATTCATTCCGAAATTACATCGGAGTAGCTGAGAGGAGAATCTTGCCTAAAATTCCCACAGAATTTGTAATTTAGCTACAGTTCCTAGACTTGGACATTTGGGAGTTGATGGCAGGATGTCTTCACTGACATGCTCTTGGCTGAGGATTTCCCTTCCCAATGTTCTGCTGCAACTCCAGTGTGTTAACTCTATAGGCTCTTGAGAAGACTGTTACCTCATCTGGTGGGGAAGGGGAAGATGGAATGAAACCATTTCTTTGCAACAAAACTGAGTCCGTTGATATCCAGCTTTCTTGCTAGCTTGCATGGAGAGTCTCTTAGCTGG
The DNA here is from genome assembly GCA_013400555.1 of Jacana jacana. Taxonomy (NCBI): domain Eukaryota; kingdom Metazoa; phylum Chordata; class Aves; order Charadriiformes; family Jacanidae; genus Jacana; species Jacana jacana. Next base: position 461,285 of record VZTM01027575.1, read on the forward strand.
GTGAGAGGAGGAGCTGAGCTGCAATCAGCTCTGTGTTTGGCTGCCATGGTAGATATCTCCCAACTCCCTGTGCAAGGCACAAGCTCAGCCTTTACTCTGGGCCCTGTCTGCCACGGCTTCATCCACCAGCGTGTGTGTGCGTGCATCCTGGGGGGCTTTTGGGATGTCCACATGGAATGATGGACATGAATCCTTGTCCTCTGTGCTGGCTCCCAGGTGACCAGCCCAGTTCAGTCAGCATCCATTGGTGCAGGCACGCCAGCACAGGCTGTCACACAGCTGTGGGGCTCCAGCCTGCTAACCAGACCTCTGAAGCAGGCGGGGTAAACAGCACACTCTGTGCCACGTCCTTAGCTGGCTAGGAATTAAGGAAGTTAACAGATTAAACACTTAAAAGACTTACAGTGAAAGTTATTTTTAAGCCCCCAACCATTTAGGAACAAAGGGGATAGTGACCCACAGCAGTCAGCTGTATGTTAGCACCAGTCAGAGCTGTTTGAGATGCTTTGGCCCCATGATCTTGCTCTGAGTAAGCACAGATAACAAGGAAGTCAGAATAGGGATTTTTGGAGCAAAGGAGTGTGAAATAGGATTAGCTGATTCACAGAGGATGCAATGACACTCTGCAGCATATTTACTGAGGAAAGCGAAATCAATAGGACTGCTCTGCTGCCAAATTGAGCATAAAAGTCTCTTGAAGAAAATCAATCTTCTTTACAGGCTCATTAATGTAAAGATCAATTCACATTAAACTGTAATTAAACAGAGAGGGCTAATAGGAGAAGGGTAAGTGATCTACTGTGCCACAGGCAAAATATATCATGTAAAAGTTGAAAACTAAATACACGGAGAATTGGAAACTGGAGTGGCAGGGAACATGCTAGGTGTGCTTGAAAGGACTGGTGACCTCAGTTGCTGATTGGGGCAGCAGGATCCTCATGAGAGGAGAGAACTCAATCCTATTCCATCTGGATGTCAGGGGTAAGGCAGGTCGAAGACTGCAGCCAGTAATTCCTGCATCAGGAGTAATGTTTCTATTTGAATTGCATGGTTTCTTGGAGACCTTTTCCTCTGAAGTATTTGGGATTTCACTATAATTCTGGTTAAATTAGTCACATTATCAGTAATGTGCTTTTGTTTCTTGTCTGAATTTAGCTTTAATTTTCATTCTATCTCATTAGACTTTGTATTGAATTAGAATTGACTCGTCTTGGAGATTCCCAATGTGGCAGAATCAGGATCAGACTATTGATCCTCCTCCTGGAGCTGTTGCCTCGTGCTTTCTTAGTGAAGGCTTGGGAAAGCAACTGTTATTTTAGTGCTGTTTGCACTGATTCACTAGTGTGGTCAAATGGGGTTTGCAGAACCTCTTTCTAAAGACCTGTGTGGTCCATTAGATTCTTTGAGGTGCTGTTTTGCTTTCACTCAAGATGAATGTGTCTTGCTGTGTTAGCTGAAACAGTGCTAGCGGTCACTGTACTCTGCTGATCCAAGTATGATCTAGCAAATACGCCTTCCTTGCCACAAACTTCCCAGAAGCCGAGGTTGTGATGTTGAGATGTGACTCCAGTTCGTCTTTGCTTTTCAAATTAAGATGGTTGAAGACTTAGCTGAGTATCAGGGAGAGATCTGCAGCTTCAGTTACTGCCTGTGGCAGCCTTTTTGGGTGACCCTCATTAGAGGGAAAAGCTCAAAACCGCTGCATCTATGCAGTTTATGGAGCACAGCTCAAGCCTGAGCTGGTCTCTACATGAGGTGTGAGCTCACTTCATGTTCCTGACTAGGCCAGAGTATAAATCTCTGTGTAGGTAGTGTTGATAGTTGGGAAGTTTGGGCTGAAATGAAGAATTGAGGGTTGAGCTAACACGATGGTATAGATGTCGCCTTGGAGAGGCTGTTTGTGGCCTGGGATCCTGCTGTGCTAGCTGCTGTACAAACAAAACAACTGCCTTGACCCCCGAGAAACTTAGTCTGCAAGTCATCTTTGCTGGAGTTTAGAAAAGGATGATCTAACAATTAGAATAAGGAGAATACTCTGTTAACTCCATCTGGATGGCAGCAGGCAGTTGTGTGCTCATAAGCACAAAAGGCGGATGACTCAGATGCAGCCGTGTGCGGGGTCCGGTTGGAGTCAGCAGGCTCTGCCCGTGTGCTGAGGGCCCGGGTTGCTCAGAGAACCGTGCTGCCTGCTGTGCTGGTAATTACTTCCACAAAGAAAACCTTCTGTGATAAGCAAGGAAAAGTGGTGTATGCAGGTAGAGATCCATCAGTGGGAGCAGATTCACCCACAGCTTGTGCTTGCAGTGGCTCTAGTCTGCTTTAACGCCTACAGGGACCAGTTCTCCACTGTTTACTCAGGCAGTTCCCTTTAGAGGCTGGAAAAAGAGCTGCTTTCTGAGGATTTGCTCCATGATGCAGGCTGTGCTACTCAAGTTCTATTTTTGGATGTGAATATGTTGATGTGGAAAGGTGAATAGAAAGAATGCCGGCAGTCGGGCTGTTCGGTATGCAGGCAACATACAGGAATAAGATATTCTGAAACCCACCTCTCCTGTTTGTTTTGCTCTGAGTTCATAGTAAGGCTCTGGTGTATAAAGTCTGCTAGTTTGTGAGGCCAAAGACTGCAAGGGGCTTTCCCAGTGGAGGAAATTCTCATTAATCATGTGCTCCCAAGCACCAGAAGAGAGGCTGTTTTGACTTCTCTTTTGGGCTGTTGAAACCATTCTAATCATTTGTATGTCCTCTCTGAGCTTTCAGATATAACGTGAGCGCATGGAAATGGCAAAGGATCTGAGGCTATTCCAGGGAAATGAGTAATCATTTCTTCTAGAACAGCAAGAGCAGTAAAGCATAGTCCTCAGACTCAACAAAAGAGCATCACAAAGCAATCTGAGCACATACAGAACAGTGTAAAAATTGGCCAGAGGAGGAACACAGTGAAAGTTGGTGGCAGCTCGTGGAATACCAGTTACCCCTTAAAGGCCCCCTTATGATCTATTTACTAGCGAGGATAACAGTTTTGTGCAAGTAGGGATTGTTTTTAGCTGTGCTAGATCTGCTCTGACATCTGTGTGCTGCTTAGCAGGCCATGCTAGGTTAGTATTTGTTCTAACAACAAAGGAGAAGACTCAAGTGGTCTTGGGACAGGACATGAGAAGTTGGAATACTGGAACAGTATCTTTTTGTGTGTGTGTCCCACACCCCAAGACCAAGTAAATTCTTGTTGGAGTAGGTCTGTTTCCTCTGATCTGAAGAGAAGGAATTACCTCAGGGCAGATGGAGCTCATGAATGTAAAGCATTTTCTGGCGCATAGTCTGAGGGCAGGTGTGTGCCATGTACAATGCACAAGATGGTTTCCAAGTTCTGCCCTTCTGCAGATCAAGCATAGATTAGTTGTTAGGGTCATTTGTGGCCATGATCTTTTGTTAAGGTCAATATGAAAAATAGCCTCATATTTGAGCCTTAGAATAGCCCAAACTCACTACTATTAATATCTGTGGTAGATTGACTGTCTCATTTAATGGCATATGGCAAATAAAGCACATGTCTACAAAAGCAATTCCTTTGTTAGTCTTCACAGGCTGAGCAGATTTAAAACATAACTAACTTGCTGAGTTGAAAGGTTTTTTAGCATATTGGAGTTTCCTGCCTAAAAACGGGTAGTAATAGCAATTCAGTTTGCTCAGGGCTGAGTAAAAGCAGAGTTGCAGCTGCAGTAAAAGCAAGTTAAATAATTTCTGGGTGGAATTATCTAACCCATTTTTCTTTCTGAAAGCTTGGCTGATGCAGTTTTGTTACAAAATCATGGACCTATCACTATGTGTTACTGCTTGTGTGCTTTCTTCCCTATCGAGATGTCTAGTTAGTCCTCACTATCAGTTTATGCTGGTTGTTAAACCAGTTCTGCCTGCCCAGTGCATCAAATAGATCCCTAGCAAGGAGTAAGAAGAGGAGTGGGGGTAGAATTGGAGTATTTTATTTTTTTTTAAATGGTGCCATAAAGCACTTTCAAAATCTCTCCATTCTGTTTACCTTCAAGTGTCCTGGAAGGCTTGAGAACAGGCAGTGTCTTCTAGTTCCTCTGCATATAACAAGGCTAAAACTTTCGGTGGAGATGTTAAAAAATGAATCCTGCCCATGTGGTTCAAAGCCCAGTGAGTAAAACATCAGTTTTGCCGTTTACCTTCTGCTCTGTACGATGCTTAGCACTTCCATCATTGCTTCCACTGGCACCATTAGGAATAGTGTGTAATTCAGGCTAAAGAAACACTAGTGTAAATAGTGTTCACCAAGGTGTGATCCTGCTGTGCCTAGGTTGGAAAATATTAGCAAAAAATTCACTGAATTAAAAGCTGTCACTGTGCTGGATTGCCTGTCATTTTTAAGCCACGTTAAATTCCCTGATTAATTGCTGAAACGAACAGTGGAGATCATATCAGAAGCAGCCCTGCCGGGGATATGTGGGACAGGAGATCCGATTGCTGGTTAAGGGGGACAAGAAAGTGATGGCTCATAACTTGAAAATGAAGTGATCACTTAAGAGGCCACCCTCACTTCCAAGTGTGTGCATAGCTCTTGCTCGGTAACAGGAATTCCACGTGAATATTGATTGGCAATAAGTGGTTGGGTTGAGTGCATGTTCTGCCTGTTGAACCATTTTGATGTTCAATTGCACGTTTGAGAAAATAGCAAAGGTAGCTGGAAAATAGAACAGGAATGCAGGGACATACACGGGAAAAGACAACTGTTTTAGTGGTCAAAGCTGAGCAGAGAAAAATAAGTTGGGGAGAAGGGAAGAATGGAGTTGATGACAAAAGAAAAAATATTTATAAATGGTTTGTTGGTTCTAGACTTAAAATATTTTCTCCTGTCCAATCTGTATCCTGCAGTGTGGAAGCAGTTGCTGAACGAAGGGGCAATGAGCATTAACAACCAGGGAAAGCAACTGGACTTTCTGTAATTTGTCCCGTGCCCCAGAAAAGGAACCCCTTTCGGTGGGCTTATTGGAAGCATTCTTTTTCCCTCCATATTATGTTCTTGAGGTAGCTGTCATCTCTTTCAAAATAAGAGGAACCGAAGGTGTAAATGGTCTTAGAGAAACTGGAAGAACTTACTGGCTAAGTGATGGTAAATGATTTTACAGTATCTGTTCTCGGGAAGCTTGAACAGTTAGTGTTTTACACCAGCCTGGCTTAACACAATTGCAGTTCTACTTCAGAGCTCATATTTTCTGTTTCCTGGATCTTTTGACACCTCGTTCTGCAGTTTCTTGAAGCCATCCTTCCTGCTTACAATAACAGGCCTAAGTTTGTTAAGAATTTTCTTTGCTGGCTTGACCATTGCTTTTCCACATAAGAGCTATTCCTTCTTGTGGGCTGAACAGTCCCAGCCAAGCAGAGCTTGCAGTGAAGCCTGCCCAGAGGCTATCCCTGTTCTGGTGACCTTGCTGACAAGACAGATAAGCCCTTTCAACAGAGCACAAGCGTGTGTCATGTTGGAACAGACTAACCAGCCAGCCTATCTACATCTCAAGAGTGTTAACAGGAGTTTGACTGGCCAGTCAAAAATGTGTTTCTCCAACAGCTGCCTTCTTCAAGGGGCAAGTCTTTTAGCAACTTCTGCCACGAGTTCCATTGGAGTTAAGAGAGTTTGGTCTGGAGAGAGACATATTCAAATGTGCTGTCCTTTGTTTACCTCCCTTAGCATCAGGGTCACAGAGCTGTTTCATAGTTAAATCCACCTGTTTTCATTGTACTCCCGTGAAAGGTGAGGAAAAACCCCTGTGTCACATCATGGCTTTCAGGCACAAGCCATGCATGCTATCAAGAAGTCTGCTTGTAATTATGGTTTGGATTAATGTCCCGGCATCACGGGCAGAGTCATTACATTTGGTTTGCCCTTAAATTGCTTCTCTGCTTGTGTATTTTCCCCTCCTCACTCCTGCAGAGAGACAAAAGCAAAACAAAGCCACCCACAAAACACATGCAGTCACTGGGCTGTGGTGGATCTTCTTTACTTTGATCATTTATTACACAAAGAGAAACTAAAATCAGCATCAGGATTTAAGGATAAAAGTTCCTACATGCCTTGTGATCCTGGACCCTATTGGCTTTCAAATGAAATTGCTGCCCTTGTTGATTAGAAGCACAAAACTTGCCTGTGATGGAAATGAGAAGAGGCTGCTATCTCTGCTTGGAAGTGGCACAGGGTAGCTGTTCTGGGCTAGTTAAATTCACATTTGGGCTGGGTCTGATTCTTGGTTTCTGTTCCTCCTTCTCACAAACTTGACTCATCTTTGGGGCCAGTGAAAATGATGCAGGGGACAAGGCAGTAGCCCTGACACAGCTCTGTGCTGGGTGCTGTGCAAGTGTGGGACCATGGAGAGTCGGCACTCCTCAGAGCAGCAAAGCAGTGCGGGTGAAGCTGGGAGTTTTGGTGGCTTCAAGGACCAGCTTATGCATTTGATTCATTATAGAAAATTGAGTTGGTGGAGAAGGGAGTGAAAGGCTAGCACAGCTATGAGCGTGCACAAATGGGCTGTTTCTAAACCAGCTTTGATTGTGGTCAGTCACTTAGAGATGCTCTCTTTTCCTTGTGCTGGAGAACTGACTCCTGTTGAATATCCCTGGCCCCAGCCCTTGCAGGTGCATCATCCCACTGAGGGATGCTCACAGTGACTCTGAAGATAATCCCTGAGATGTTTTGAGGTAGAGCTGCACACAGGGAGGCAAGGTTGTGCTATAATACTGAGTTCATAAAAGTTCAGGAAAGCTCCTTACAGAGAGGCTGTGACTGAAAATGAAAGATGCTTTACACAACCTTTTAAATGGATCTGTGCCATTTGTGAAAACCTAACTTAAAAAGCCTCTGGGGAGTACAGTCCTCATTGAAACATCCAGTGTAACCAGAAGAGAGCAGAAACTCTGGTCCTCTTGGAACCACCTTGTTGCTAATAGGGGACTGTGCCCATTACAGAGACTGTCTTGTCTTCAGGAATCTTAATTTGCTTTGATGTCATAACGGGTTGTGTAATCTGCCAAGGAGATAAGACAGCCTGTTTGAAAGATGACTAGTTTCTAAACTTGCCTGTCCCACACATTTTACTCTGCTAATGGGATTGAATGCCAAAGTCTTAGGAAGTTGCATGTTGCAAAAAATATCCAAAATCATATGGTGGCAAATCAAAAAAATCTAGTGAGAATAAATGCAGATCAAAGTGAGGGAGAGTGCTTTTAAAAATCACATCACTTACCTCAGTGGATCAAACACAGCGTAAGGGCATCTAACAAGTCAGGAAGTTTACATAAACATTGCTAGTGCAGAAGTATCCTAAGAGAATGTGTATCTCACTGGATGGATTTTGGTTACATTAGAAGAAAGGCTTTTCTTCATGCAGTTCATACTGAACCCAACAAAACCCCTTAATGAATGGTCATCAAATCCAGGCCCTTGGTTCTCTCCATCTACCCCCAAGTGTAGATTCTGAAGTGTGTGCTTGATCTCTGCCTAACTCCTATCCATATGGCTACCTCATGAAAGAGCTACAAGAGCGTGCCTGGCAGGAGAATCTACCCAGGTACCCAGGGCCCATGGATGCTCTGAGGCTGTGCTTGACCTGCACCAGGTTCAATGGTTGCAGTCCATCAGTGTGAAAGAAAAATGAGTTTGGTCCTGTGGGGTGGCCACAGAGTAGCCCTTAACAGATAGTGAAAACGTAGCCCTTGAGCCACCCCGATCTCATGTGAATAGTTCTCTCAACTGGAGTATTTGCAGGAGTAATGGTTTGCTTGTGGGTATAAGGAGCTCTTGTAACCCAGCCCTTACGTTATCACTGACTTGACTTGCAGGTGGCTGCTGTGCCCAGGTCCAAAGGGATGGGTGAGCAAATCCCATCTCCCAGAATGCTTTCTGACTCCAAATGTCTGTGACCTGGAACAGAAATGCAGTCGCTTCTCCATGAAAGTTGGCATATCTCTTTGGCCCCTTAAAAGAATAAATAAAAGAAATGAAAGCACTTTTTAATTGAATCTCCCATGTCTCCGTGTGCATATAGCTATGGGTAGTTTGCTTCATGCTTGTCCATTTGAACCCACCAACACAAGGCAAGAACAGAACCTGATGAATTGAAATGAACAGAACCTCTGAAATATATCGGGTTTGAAGCCGATGGATTGCAGATAGGGCAACATCTTTAGACCTTCTGCTGTAGTTTGATATAGTTGGATTTGTTCTTCCTTTATGCTCATATATGACAGTTTTAAATGAAAACAGCATAATACAGTCACAGATTTCATTTGCTGCATCTTAGGCTTTTTTGTGAAGGAGCAATAGGGCGAGGAAAGGTGTTCACATGCAGACTCAGGCAGAGTCTTTAAATCTGTAAAGAAAAGGTGGGACACCCGTGACAATTACACAAGGAGGATTTTTTTGGTGCCTTCTTCTGTTTGTTTTTTTTGGGGGGGAGGGGGGTTGTGGTGTTTTTTTTTGTGGCTGACCCTAAAATGCAGTGGCTGCTTGGGCTCTTGTGCATGCAGCCAGCACCTGAACAAACAGAGCTGTATCTGCGGCAGCCTGGGAATCCGCCAGGGTTCCTCGGGGAAGGAGTGATTCAGAGCATCTGAGAAAAGTGGGGGCTGCTTTCATGCATCCTTGCTTCCTGCCTGGACAATAACCCATGCAGCCTTACTCTGGAAGGACAGTGAGGCTGTTCCCATAAGCAAATACAGCCCATGTTGTGGTGGTTACAAATGTACGTTCACAGAATGGTTCAAAGTGTTGAGCCTCATGGATTGATTATCCTGGCAAGGCTGACGTGATTGTGCAAAGGGTCAGATGGCTGGTGGGGCTTTCCAGAGCACTTGGGAAGCATAAGGGCTGCTACATGTGGGGCAGTTCAGTCTTTCAGGGAAGGTTTTGTGCAGAGGGATGGTGTGACACAGATTTCCAGCACAACACTTGCATGTTCACTTCACCTTCTGCTACTCTAAAGCCGATCTTTCACAAGTCCCAGTACAGCACAGGAGTATTTCTGCAATAAAAGTCTTTGGGAGCAAAAAATTTGAGTAACATGTTAAAATCATGCAAGTTGTACAAACTGTGAGTCGAAGCTGATGTCCAGTTCTCAATGATGTTCTCCTCTGCAGTTCTTTCTGTATGATATTATCATACAGAAGCACTCCTGACATATTATAGACATTGTAGTAACATAACCAAAACAGAAACATTTACGTTGCTGCTATTGTAATGCAAACACATCTTCCATGTTACCAGTTCTCCTTCATCCTTGTCAGGAAAATAGCTCAGGCATTGCATCCCACTCTGAAACTATGAGTTTTTTGGGTTCTTTTTGGTGTGTGTAGTGAGTGATGGGCTAAAATCAGATGGCAAAGCATCTAAGGTGACAGTGTAGGAACCTGTCTTGACTCTTCTCTTGTGCTTTTAGGAGGATCAATATTAAATCTCCACCTTCTCTGAATCGAAGGTGGAGGAGGAGAAGGGCAGGTAATTCCAGGCATCGGTTAGTCACAGTCTATGTGATCCATCTCCTGTGATGGCTCCTTTGATCTCGCTCTCTTTGCAGGGCCTGTCTCTGACACCAGACCTTGCCTGTCCTGCAGTAGCAAACCCCATAACTCTTCCTGGCTTCTAGCATTTGGTTTCTTCAATCCTTTTCCAGTATGGAAATACTAACCAAACCCTGAACTTTCTAATCTCTCCGTTTCTAGTCTCGTGATCTCCCGCATATGCTAATTTTAAAAAGGTGTTTGCGTATTAATAGAACCCTACCCGAGGTGCGGAGCTTCTCTTTTGAAGCTTGGTTTTATTTTTGATGTCTCTAACAGGTGTTGGTTTAATAGGTTTGCTGTATTACGGCTGGCTTTTTATTTTTTTCCTTTCCTGGGCTGAGCCAGCTCTGTAAAGCTGACCTGACATGAAGGCCAAGCATGTGACTTCTCCCTGCCTTTAGCCTCCCTCCACAGCAAGCCTTGGGGCTGCAGACTCCCACAGCCATGGCAGCCTGGATTCAAGCTTTGTCTAAAGTGGGAGGGTTTGCACCGATTGTAGTTAAAATCTGTCTAGCCGAAGCCCCCCCGTACGTTTCCATCTGAGGGTCTGCTCGCTTGGGTTTTCCGCTGCCAGCTTTCTCATGGGCAGCTGCTGAGAGGAACTGAATGTGGCTCCAACGACAAAGGAACGTGTTTGTGCTGCTCCCTGCCTCGATTTCACACAAGTAGTTTGAAGCCACGGTCTAAATCAAACTGATCAGTGTTCTCCAAAGGACGAGCTTTCTGCAAAGGAGAAGGTGAATTCTTCTCCTATTAGGTCTAGCGGAAAATGTTTCACAGCCTGTTTATCAAATAAATATTCAGAAAGACGCTTCGAAGGAGGAAACCCACGGGGATTAAAGTGTAACTTTACCTCTAAAATACAAGCTGAGATTCCTGGAAACGCTGCAAGCTTTTGACTTCGCGCCACCTGTTGTTTTCCTGCTGCCTCCCCAATCCCCCCACTACCCCTCCCCGTCCTGCTTTCGGCTCCCTCCCGACTTAGAGCAAACCCAAACACGCTTTGCCTCCCCTGGAACGTTTCCTTGTTTTTCTGTCTCGGAGAAGCGCAGAGAGACCCTTGGCTTCCTGATGTGGTCCTCACGGGCTGGGTTTGGCAAAGAGCTGCACGAGTTAATCCAAATCTCCTGGAATCCCGAGGGGTCTCTTGGAGAGCAGTGCAAAGCGCAAGGGCTGAGGGGCTGCGCTCCTTCGGGGTGTTGACACAGGCTGCAGGCGAGTTGAGCAGCGATGGCTGGAGGGTGGTGGCTTCCCTCCCCTCTCTTCTCTCCCTTTGCAGCTGGAGCTGGTGCTGGCCTGAGGGCCAAGCAGTTCCTGAACAAGTGCCATGTGTAAGCAGTTTGCAGTCTGAAAGTAATCCATTGCTGACTTGGAGTTACCTTAGTCTTGGCACTAAGATGTTACAGTTCAAGATGTGCGTTAGCTACAAACGGGGTGTCTCTGGGAATGAGATTGTGTACGAACTGGGAAACTCAACTGTTTTAGCCAGATCCTCCCATACTCATTAACAAACCCTAAAAGGACTTGGATGGCCTCCTTAGTTCCTGTGATTTCTTTTTCACTTGAGCTCCTTTCACTCCAAATTCAGTCCTCGGTGAAGGCAGTCCTGCATCATCCTACTCCAGTAGCACATTCCCATACAGATGGGCAAACTGGAGGTAGAGAGGGGTTAAGAAACTTGCCCAAGGCAGATGAGTCAGTGCCAGAGCTGCGAATAGAAGCTAAGAGACTTGGCTCCTGCTCCAGGCTCTAATTGCTCAATCTCATATTGAAGCCCTGTCATCATATATTCTTGAGGCTGGCTGAAGTGAGACAGGGAAAGCTGTTTCCAGGTGGTGATACCTAAGGAGTGGGGAGTGCAAAACACACCTGGAGGCAAATTGGTTGTGGAAGCACCGATAATTTGGGCTTTAAAGCCTGATTTCAGCAATTGGTACTAAAATTTGATCTGTCACCTTTGAAGCTAAGGAAGTGTAAACTAAGGAGCAAGTTGGGAAGAATCCAGCCCTTTTCCAGTTACTGCTCAAGGGGAGAGGCATAGCTGTAACGTCACTGGGGGTTTTTTGTTGGGTTTGTTTTTGGTGTTTTTTTTTTTCCTATAAATTTGTTCTGTGATGAGGTTGGGAACAAAGTTGGATAAGCTGAAAGGATCCAACTAATAACAGGAAGGGTTAAATCACAGTTCAGCTCTCACTGAAAAAGTGAAAAATAAAATGTAATCGAGCCAGTAAAAGGTTTGGACGATGTTGCGTTCATATCACATGCTGTATATAGGAAAAGTCAGCCGGGCTGGTTTTGTTTGAAGTGCAGTGCTTTGAGAGGGTGCAGGGCTTTGCAGCAAACTGTCTGACATTCCCCAGCTGGGACTGGCCGGGGATGGTGTTTGGAGCCGAGAGTTACATTTGGAGTCAGCCCATGTTTGAAGGAGCTGAGAGAGGGAGAGAAAGGAGCCTGTTTTTTTTTCCTGTGTGAAATAGCGCATCCATCTAATCCGCCAGCTGTAGCACACGAAAAGCAAGAGGCAAACGGACAAAAGTCACCTGGGAACTGCAAACATGGCTCAAACAAAATAGTTCTTTCCTGCCCTTTTCTTCCCTTCTTTACGTCTGTTGTCTGGGACGGACTGGAAGATCTGGCAGGCAGGCAGACTGGATATACACTGAACAACTAAAGCACAGAAATATTAATACTCCAAAAAAACCTAACCCACCAACACTGGCTTCTGAAGAGCACTTCATATCCAAACTCCCTCTGTGTTCTCACTCCTTTGCAGACTTAGCTGCCCTGTGCAGGAATTGTCAGGTAATTTATAGATTCTTCACATTGACTTGTACAAGCCTTCATTTCCTGTTAATTTATGGCCAGATTCATCTCAGCCATCACAGCCCAGATGAGATCAGAGTTGAACTCACAGCTCCTGCTTCAGGAGAGCGACAGAAAACAGGCTTGGGGTTTGCTTTCACTTAGGTCTGCGTTGAGGTGCTTTGCTGAATCAGTCAGACACGCCTTTAATGGACTCTCTTATTTTGAGGAGGTAAAAAGATTGAAACTTCCAAATGTGCTGATTCTAATAATCAAGTCCTTGCAAAGGAAACTGCTCTGTTGAAAAGAAATCCCCCTTGCCTGTGTGAATTTATGGACACCAGAAAAAAATCCAGGTATTGTGAGTTTTCCGGTATTTTAGTCATGCTATCAGAGTAGCTTCACTGGAGCTTTGTTCCATTATGTGCCCTGGATGTGAAAATTCAGTCTTTATTCCTAGCTGTAAATGAAATTGGTCACTTGGATGGTAGCCATAGCATTGCCTTTTGTACAATTTGTGGTTGCAGAAACCTGTGTACCTGTCACCCATGGAATAACCAGTTCTGCAACGTGGATTAATGACTTCCCTTTGATTTTCCTGATGCCTTTTTGCACCACTTTAGCAGCGCTTTGCTATAGTTGTGTAAAATTTGTCCTTAATGATTTGTGAGCCTGCACTGAATTAATTAAGTAGCATTTAAACTCTTTTAGTCAAAGCAGCATTTCTGTGAATGTTTCCCCAGTGTAAGGAAGACTTATGTTCTGGCTGTTTAAAGGGCGAGTCTCTAGAAAGCCAGTGGTTCTGGAGATGCAGTTTTTACCTTCTTCCTGTTACACACACCAGCAAACGTAGCAGTGAAACAATTTGGTTTTAATAATGGGGAAGGTAAAGGAGCAGATGACGGTGAGAGATTTTCTTTGAATCGTCTGAATACTTGGGAGAGCTTGAAATGGGGGTGAGACTGGAGAAGATGGGCTCCCAGACACTCGTCAGCTTCAGTGCCCGGAAGGCTGTGGTCAGTTTACCCAGCAAGGTTTTGTTTTCAAAGAGCTGATGCTTTGCCAGGAGAGCTGGGACGACCTGATTTGCATTCAAGAGTGCTTTCGCTGGCTGCTGTCTCCTCCTCTGGTTCCTCAGTGGGTAGCCAGCCAGATTAAGGCACAGTACTTGTGTGAACCCTCGCTGCTATCTCTTATTATTCAGCAAGTTCTCAAGTGTCTGATGAGCGTCTCTGTTTGGAGTGCCTCACTCATAGCCTTGCCAGTAATATCAGTGACTGGTCTAAATTCACATCAGGCATGTGCTCCACTTCTTGTGACTAATGTGCAATGTATTTTTTTTAATTGGTTACTGTTCTCTCTTGTGATTCAGGCCAGAAAGGAGTCAGAGGAAAGGACTTGGGGGATTTTTAGTTAGACCTCGTTGAGTGCAGTTGAACTCTAGAGGTATTTAACTCTCTGATGACTGCAGAAACTCTTGAGGTCAGCTTGTAGTACATTAAATTAAATCCTTCAGGCTGGTAGGCAAGTGATCATTAAAGGCTCTGATCCTGCAGTCAGTGCTTGGGCAGGGCACTGGCACTGCAGAGTTGTCCTAATTGCGCAGTGGAACAGAGGAGCCAAAAGATGAGGAAACGTTTGCAACCCCTCTTACAGTATTTCTGTGCATTACAAATCATTGTTACATAGTCCAAAGCTGTGAGTTTTCAGAAGAATCCTTACGAACTAAGGACACAGAGTTTCGTATTTCTTGCTGAGATTGTATTTACTTGTTGGTTTCCTGCTCTGTAAAACATTGGCAGGTTGCTGAAACCACTGACCATCACTCCTTGCCTACAGGGTTAAAATCCAGCCCTGCAGTCCTTGCATGGATCAAATCTGTTCTGGAAGTTTAGCCTTGTAGGAGACTGAGCCCAAATTGCTGGAAAAAAACCCTGATGAACGGACTCAATAGTTTTGCAGAAGAGAAGAGTCTTGTACTATACCAGAAAAAGTGTCTGGAAGTGTGCAGGTATCTGTGAGCTGGTCTCTCTAGCCATAGGAACAGCTTGGGGATTGGGGAAGATATCTCTGGTGTGGGTTTCTCCTTGGACAGCTGTTGAAGAAGCTCTGCAAGTTTGAGTGCATGAACCCAGTGGCCTGTGGGCCTGCTGTGGCCTCAAATACTCTTTCTGATTTAAGAGAACTAAGTTGTCTCTTTTTCTCCTCCTGACTGTTTCAGGCATCACAACAGGATCCGCAGCATTGAAGCAAGTCAACTGAAGCCCTATGTTACCCTGGAAACGTTGGACCTGAGTTTCAATGACATCACGGAAATCCGAAACGGCTGCTTTCCACAGGGACTTCATATAAAGGAGCTGTGAGTTTTTCTTGTTGGGAACAGCTTTTGTTGAGTTACCACAGCAGAGAAAAGGGCCTCAAACCTTCTTTAAAAAAAGGGGAGGGAATGAACATAGAAAATATGGGGTTATTCGTCAGGGTTTTAAGTGCAAGGGAGAACTAAAATGCAGCATGTTGTCTCTACTACCAGGTTATTTTTTGAGCTCTTTCTTTTGGGTTTCTGATGTGTCTGTAAAGAATGCAGATCATTATTAATTGTCCTGCATGGGAGTGTTGCAACACAGAAAAGGTGTCCTGCATCCTTCAGACATTGATAAACCTAGAAGGTAGAAAAACTGTCAGTGTCTCTTCCCCAGTAGGAAGTGTGTACGCTGTTTCCCAGATCAGCCCATGTGCATCTGGAAGAGGGGAGGGGGAACAACTGTTTCATCATTGAAATGGTTATTGAATGTTAAGAACAGAAATATTATACTGGTTATTTGGAGAAAACCAAAGGTTAATCTGAGTAACGTTCTCCTTTATGTTTGCCTGTTCAGGGAAACATAAAATAAACTGTATTTGAGATACCCATGGAGAGGTGCTGACAAATAACCGCTTTCATTAAAGTTTGCACCAAAGTTTCTGCCCCTGGTTGTAAGAAGTTTTAAGAAAGTGGTGTTGTGACTGATATTTGCCTGTTAGCCTGTAAAAGCAGCTTCTGTGGCCAAGACTGGGGTCTGGGTAAGAAAGAGCCCTGGGACAGATGCTGAGGGGAAAATGGGGAATTAATAGAGCTGTCCTGCACTGGAATATTCTCCAGTTTCTGGCTTCTACTCCTAGTTCCCTTGGTGAAGTAGGAGGGTACGAAAGAGCTCTTGGGAAGTGCACAGCATTTCTCCACGTTAGTCACGTGGCTGTGGGAAAGGCCCTCTGCTCTTTGCGCAGCCAGAAATCCAACCTCTGTAATTTCACCAGCCTGTCTGGAGACCAACCAAATGCTGATAAAAGGAGATTTCTGACAGAACTGTTCATTTTTTTCTCCTGTGATTTATTGCAGCTACCTGGGGAGCAACAGAATCAGCACCCTGGAGCCTGGTGCTTTTGATAGTCTGTCACGGTCCCTGCTAACACTTCGACTGAGTAAAAACAGGATCACTCAGCTTCCTGTCAAGGCGTTCAGGCTACCCAGGCTAACACAACTGTGAGTACAAATGTGTGCTTTAATTAAGCTCAGCCACACTTTATGGAGACAAAACATCCATGAGGATAAACACACCAAATGTCACCCTTTCTCACCTGCTATCTATAAAACTTAGAACACCCTATGCGGTAGTCCTCTGCCAGCACCTAGTAAAAACAACTTGGGAGAGGGCCCTTTTTAATGTCTCGTAGCTATTGGCTTTTCAGGCCCTTCTTTTAATAAGGTGGGAAGGGCGGGATGCTGCAGCAGACACCAGCATCTTGTGCGCCTGACAGCATAAGGCAAATCCATTCATTTAAAAGCCGCTGGTGTCTGTGACACCAGAGAGGTGTGGAAGGTGTTTCTGTTGCGAATGACAAAGCTCAGCTAGATTTTCAAGACCACACAAGTGTCTTTGTGTGGCAATAAAAAAGTAACGATGGAAGGTTGTTAAACTGCACGGTGATACTTGGGCAGAGAAAATAGCACCCTAAATGAGTTAACACACACGTTGTCCTTGTCCTGCCTGTGGCCCATATGGCAGGAGCTGCGTGGGGATGCATAGACATCTGCAGCTATAAATATGCTTTATGTGTAAAATAGTAGCACTAATGGTTTAGCTTTTCCCTTCTGCTGCTTTTGGAGAAATGGGCCCAGCCCAAGGCCTGTTGCAGTCTTTCCATCAAATTTGATAGGCAAAAGGTCAACCTCTGTCTGTTAACATAAAGGCCACAAAAGCAGTTGGAACTTAAATCTCTAAATCACAGAATCGTCAGTGTTAGAAAGAACCTCTGAGATCAGAGTCCAACAATATACACACCAAAGACCCTTACAGCCCTGGCCACTAGAGCATGCCCTGAAGTGCCGCATCTACACATTTCTTAAATACCTCCAGGGCTGGTGACTCACCCACCTCCCTGGGCAGGCTGTTTCATTGCCTCACCACTCTTTCACTAAAGTAATTCTTCCTATTATCTAATGTAAACCTCTGCTGCTACAACTTAAGATGATTTCCTCTGTTCCTGTCATTATACACTTGGGAGAAGAGGCCACCACCTGCTTCTCTGCAACCTCCTTTTAGGTAGTTGTAGAGTGCAGTGAGGTCTTCTCTTCTCCAAACTAAACATGTGCAGAGACAACCTCTTGATTGAGAGACAAATTTTTAAGCCAAGTTGTGTCTAAGGAATGGGCATATGTTTGTGCTTGTGCACATGTATGAGGATTTAAAGCCAATTTGGGACTAAAGAATGTGACACAATAGCACATGCATCTTGCAAGTCTGTTGCCTCTCAGTTGGAAGCTACTGTCCATTGACTGAGAGCTTGTAATCCACCGTGTTCATCTGCGTCATGTGCAAAACTAATAAAAATGAAGGTCAACTCAATCTGTTGAGGAACGCAGTTTTCACTGGAAGTTGGAGTAATTGGTACTCTTAAAGACAGTCTCACAGCTGGTTGTTTAACCCTATATACAGATAAAGATGGTGTGTTGTAGAATTTGTGTACAGTTCCTTTTCTAGCAAGGTGTAGTTCACTAATAGCCTAGGAAGTGCAGTAAGGCAGGATTCTTCAGGCCTGCAAACTTTTTAGTTGTTTACTTGATGTTAATTACACTCAACTTGAGTGCAAGTTCAACTTTGGTTTTTTAGACCGCTAAAATGTAAGCTTGAAGTTTCTAAGGCTCCTCGTCTTCTCCAAAACTAGTTCTGATGTTTTAACCTCCATTTCCTTCAAGATAAATGCTGACTAGGGAGCTACCCTTAGGTTGGTCTCTACGTGCAGAAAGGTGTCTATATTAAAAGCTCTATCTTGAGCTTTGATGCAGTGAGTGAATGAAGTTTTCCACTGACTTTATGGAACTGGGTTTTCACCTAATGTGTCTGGGTCTAGCAATCCATAAGACTGTTTGATATGGGTTGGTAAAGTGTGCTGTGATGATCGTATTCACAGAATCACAGGATATCAGGGATTGGAAGGGACCTTGAAAGATCATCGTCTGGAACAGGAACACCTAGATCAGATCACTCAGGAACACGTCCAGGCGAGTTTTGAATGTCTCCAGAGAAGGAGAATCCACAACCTCCCTGGGCAGCCCCTTCCAGTGTTCAGTCACTCTCACTGTGAAGAAATTTTTCCTCATATTTAACTTTGGATTCCCAAAATTTATGAGTCCCTTCCCACACAGGGGCAAAAAAAAACAAACCCAAAAGTTTGGAGATTTTTGTATACACAAAATACTATGACTGCCTTGTTCTCCTGAAAAAATGTGAAATGTGTCAAGGCAACTGAAACCTTTCCTTTTGAACTTAGCCATAACATTCCCTCTTGGGCTCACAGTTCTTATGGTACCCACTTGTTTCAGAGCACATTTTTACTGGGAGAATGCAAGTCCTGTAAAAACAATGGGTTGTAAGGGAAATAACGCTGCTGCTTAACTTTATTGGTTCAAATAGTGTCTCTGCTTGAGAAAAGATGACGTGAAAATTGATGAAAAGGATAAAAAGCTTATAAGAAATGCAGGGAGAGGAGGGATGAAGAGTAACTGCCACACTGTCTCTGTTATTCCTCTGTAGTGAAAATCTGTCCCAGGGTGAGTTTATATAAGTGCTCACACCCAGCTGACTTCCCTGGCTGCTCTGGGATTGAAAAGTTCCGGTGCGCTTCTGCTCTCTCCTGGGAACCGTTGACAGAGGAGTTGTTGGTGTTGCTTGTCCCCATTGTGTGCTGCACAGATGATTTCATTGGAAAGGACTGGGATTTAATACACTTGTATGGCCTTGGTGATTTTAGGGAGCTGAACCGGAATCGCATCCGCCTGATTGAAGGCCTGACATTCCAGGGACTGGACAGCTTGGAAGTCCTGAAACTCCAGCGCAACAACATAAGCAAATTGACTGATGGGGCTTTCTGGGGTCTGGCCAAGATGCAAATTCTGTAAGTTGAAGAGATGGGCTCTTTTCTCTTAAAAGCCTAGACTTTACCTGCTCTTATGTCCTTCTCTGTATTTAGCTAGGACTCCCACCAGAGACCTGTGGGTGCTGGTGCCAGTCCTCATGCTTCTTTCTATGTCCCACATGCACAGAGCTCTGCCATGCCACAGCAGCTTCTCTTCAGTTGACCCAAGGTTTGCTACAGCTCATTGCTTTACCAGATTGTTCAATAAAAAAAGTCCTGCTTTTCAAGCTGTAGCAGTATTTCCTTTGGAAGTCTGGCAGTTTGAACATTCAGTAAGATCTGTTGGTCTTTAAATAAAAGCTCATCTCACTCCTGCAAATCTTTTTTTTTGACTGATACATGGAAATTCTGTGTTGCAGACCTGATTATTCTGCTTCTTGGGACACCTAGAAACCAAGCTGGCCTATCTCAGCCATGTGTTCTTTCCATACAAGACAACAAGTTGAATGGGCGTTGCAGAGAAATGCTTGAAAACTCCACCGTGATTGGCTTTCACGTGTGTTTGCAAGGTCTCTAGTGATCGGGGCAGCAAGCTTCTGGATGCTGCTGTCACACAACTGAGACTTTGCAAATGCAAACTTGAATGGGATGCTTGAAGCCCAGTTGATTTGCAAGTGGAGCATATCTCTGCAGTCACAGCTCATTCTGATCATTTCTTTTGTGTTGTCCTTGAATTTCTATCCTTCACTTACCTAAGAAGTACCCACATGTGCACTTATCTACCCACACGGGTATCTAGAAAGGTGTGTAGCAATGGCTAAAATCCCAGTCCTTGTTGGAAATCCGTTGGCATTTAAGTAGTGCTGCTTATCTGTCAATTCCTTCTGATTTTTCTTCACAGCCACCTGGAGTATAACAGCCTGACAGAAGTAAACAGTGGTTCTCTCTATGGCCTTTCCTCTCTGCACCAGCTCCACCTCAGTAACAACTCCATATCCCGCATCAACCCCGATGGCTGGAGCTTCTGCCAGAAGCTGCATGAGCTGTAAGTTGGTGTCTGTTGTGGTTGGTTGTGCAGGGTTTGATGCTGATGTAACATTGGTAGGAATGAGGAGTAAGGATTTTTCCCAATCACATGGTTTACAGTTCCTGCTCTATCAACCTGTAGAAATGCAGGAACTGCAGCCTCCTAAGTGGTGCCCTTTTTATTCATGATGCTGTGACCTTCAGAGCACCTGATTAAAATATGTTTGCACCAGAAACAGACTAGAACCCACTGAAAGTCTACAGTGCCAAAAGACCTGGAGAGTTTGTGATCTGTGGCTTGCCAGTGCTTTTTAGCTACCTAAGTTACAAGCCACGCACGGCTTGCCATATAATGACTCTACAACCTGAAGGAAGCTTTGCTTTGTCCTCTGTATTTACAAAGAACAGTCATGTTTTCAATCAGCAGAGATTTGGCCCTCTAAAGGCACTTCTCCTTGTTTCTCTTGTTTATACTTTACCCTTCCTTAGAGCTCTGTTGTTTAAAAGTAAATACATTGGCTTTGCTTCCCTGAGATTTCCAGCTGTGAATACAGTCTCTTTGATAAACGAAAGAAATCCTCGCTGCTGAGGACAGCCCCTCAAGGATGTCTCCTCAGTCTGTGGCACTGCTTAATACCTTTCTGAAGAGACACACGTGGATGCTTGCAGTATTTACAGAAGTAGCTGTCATCCCCTTGGTGGGGCTGTGGAAAGATTCACTTTTTTCTTTGGAGAACTTGACACATGTGGTTGGTGGAACTGTAATTCATTCTGCTTGGTGCTCAGAAATCTCTTGTTAAACATTGTTAGGGATTCTCCCATCCACCACAAAGCAGTACTGAAAGCAGCATCCTGTTTTCAGAGGCCTCACCCTGGACTCAGACTGAAGGTGGATATCTGCCTGCCCAGCTGGGAGTCCCTAGTCTTTTGGATTCTGAGATAGGTGGACATAACACATAACGTTCCTTTAAGTTTAGAAGCTGTAGAATGAACGTGTTAGCCCAGTATCCAGCTATGGTCTTCTGTTGGACCCAAATTGTTCATTCAGATGTAGATTATTGGGGGTGGGGAGGTGTCACAAGGAAATACTTTATTTTTGGGTTTAGTTAAATACCTGTGTGACTGTTTAATTACCTAATTTTTCAAATGGCTGTGAAACTGCCTGTGCCTCCACTGCTGTAGACAACTACAGTTCTTTCACGTGCAGTTCCTCAAGGGATATTTTACTAGATTAAGGCAGCATCAACAGAGAAATCTTTAGGGCAAAACATCAGAATCAGCACTGTGCTACGCCTGTGGTCTGCTTAAATCTAAATCATCAAGAAAGGAGAGTCTGCCTGCCTGGGGTACTCACAGTTGGGATAGCCAAATTCAGGTCACTGTGTTACTACCACAGCTCTGGGCACTTTCTGCTCTCTGGGACCCAGTATTTGGTGCCTGTTTTGAAGCCTGGTGGTGTGAGGTGGTAGAAGCCACTGGGGCATGCTCAGCCTGACAAACAGGATTGTGCTAGAGTGTGAGGCCAGCAAAGGCATTAGCTGAGATTCAAAAAGCGATTATGTGGGTGTTAGCACACATCTCTGCAAAATATTACAAGCTCTTGCAGGTGTTGCCTTTAGGGTAAGTGTGCTGCAAGGAGCCATCAGATACTCCTAACTGAAACTCCCATAGCCAAAGAGTTTGTGTAGGAGAGGTCTGCTCTGAAATTGAAGGGTGAGGAAAGAAAGCACTAGATACATCTAAACTGCTTCTGTGCACATCTTTGAACGTGTACATTTTGTTCCTTATTAAAAGATTCTTACCTCCCTTATTGCTGAATCTGCTGGATTTCAGTTGTCAGAAAACATCAACTCTGGGTGCACAGGGAATTAATTTCAAAGTCCTTAACTCAATGAGGAGAGGAGGTCAGATCTCTGCTTATCTGTGGTAAGGAAGGAGGTGGTCATCTGAAGGATGAGTTGTCTCTTCTTCAGTTGTTGGAAGAGAAGGTGACCCCAGGGCTCTGTTATGATGTAAAAGTTAACAAGGAAAGAGAGCTCTTGCCTTGTTATGGGCATGAGAAAGGGCTGATTGTATTCACCAGTCAGGTGCTAGGTCATCATCATCATGGAAAAGTCCACAGTGGGAGCATAGAATTTCATCAGAGGTAAATGATGACTTGGCTGCTGGGTCTTTCTTTTCACTTTTTATTTACAGTTTGGTCAATGGCAATGAAATGTGTTAGATGTACCTGGTCCAGAACTGGCTGGCAGCAGGAGCCCCAGCTGCAGAACAGGTTTCTGGTTAACCCTTTCATGTATCACTTTTGGCATGTTGCTCTGTGTTCTGCTCTCCCATTTCCTCGCCAGGCCAAAAGGGCTGTGCAGACAAACATTTCCGCTTGTTTGCTGCAGTGATTCTCACTGGCAGAGAAATGGTAGGGGTGACAGCAGAGACCTGCTGACTTCCGTCAACCCAGATAATCCAAACTGCCGAGGAGGGGAATGCACTGTTTTGCAGATTGGCCTGTCCCATTGGCAGGAAGCAGAGGCCTTAATGTTGAAAGAAGTCACTGCCAGGTGTGTTAGTTCCTGAAGCCTTCCATCTGCTTGCATCTATTGAGAGAGCCCTCCAAAGACTGCTGCTGTCTGTCCATCTTGAGGTGATGTCAGGACGAGTGGAGGGGAACATGCCTTCACGGGTTGTGGCAGGAAATCTTCTGTGTAGAATCAAAAGGAAATCTTTTTCTTCTTTTTTTATTTTCTTTTCAGCCAGGTTTAGGATTACTTTTGAACACTTTTGCTTTTTTTTTTTTTAAAAGCCAAATTCTTTAATCGCAGGTGAGGACATAATTTTGACTGGATGCCAGTTCTTCATAACTAACACCCCAACTTCTTTAGGAATGAAAGTATGCTGTCCCATACCTTCTTCAAACTCATTAATCTTTGCTGAATTTTTTTCCAAAGCTTGCCCTCTACCCACTCACGCAGCTAAAAGATAGACGGCTCGTTTGCCAAGTAAATGACACCCTCAGTGCTTCAGCGTATGTGTCTGTTTTGACTTAGGTTTTGGCTCCGGAGTGACTTTCATGCAAGCCCTAGACACATTTTTAAGCAGCCTCATTAACAAGCAGTACGAGGAGAGGAATTTGGAGGTTTGGAACTCTCTGAGATTTTTCTCTTGTTGCCCGTACAATGAAGGATTTCAGTCCTGGTTCAAAGCTGCATAACTCCACTTCTTGCAAAGTTTAGCAGCACAAACCCTTGCATCTTTTGAAATTATTTGTGTTCCCAAGTCACTGAGGTATTTTTGAAAACCCTATGCAATTGTCCTTTGGAAAGAGATAAGCTTGAGAGAATGAGAGTAGTGGAGTGTAGCTGAATACCACCTTTAATATCACACATGTCGTTGTGCAGGCAACTTAAAGCTGAGGCTATTGCTGGCCACACTTACCTGCCAGTAGCCCTGCAGGGCATACCCAGCTGCAGTGACAGGGAGAGATCAGGAGGAACTACTCACAGCAGGGAGCTGTGGGTGGAGGCTTCAGGCTGAAGATCACTGACCAGTGACTCTGCCTGCTGCTACCTCAAGAGGTCCCTTCTTTGAAGAGCCAATCTAGCCTTCAGCACCACCAGTGCTTGCATAGAAGGTGGTTGCGTATCGTGTGAGGTGTCTGCAGTGGCTTGTAGCTTCCCATGCCCTGCCCTCGGTGTCAAATCTCAGCAGCCTCATCTGCACCCTGGCAGGGAGAGAACAAACAACTTTCTTCCTACCAGCTCTCAAACTGGAACAGGAGTAGCACTTGAAAAAAGTCTCCACAAGGGAAGAGATGGATGGAAAACTAGGAGAAAAACATCCCTCCAGTATTAGTCACTTTTAAGCAGAGAAGCGTTCAAGCAGACTGTACACTCCTTGACAAAAGGGAGCGGGAGGGAAGGCGGCTGGTTTACAACAGATACCTCCTTCCCGTGCATGAAAGGAAGCATTCAATTGCCTTGTGGTGAAATGCTTTTGGCTCTGGAGTGGGGTGGAGCGGGCTGTGAAGACACCCACACCCAGGCGCCTGGGGCTCGCTGTGCACAAGTGCAGAACGATAAGACACCTCCTGAATGCAGAAGTCTGGACCCTGCCAAGAGCGCATGTGAACTTCAAAATCCATCTGTTTGATGTCACTCTGCCTCGCAGGGTGTGGGGAAGGAGGGGATCGCTCTTTCCTGTCAGCCACGGAGGGCATCCAAATGGGAGTGATGATTTCTGATTTCTGAGGAGGGGTGGTGCTCCCCAACCCTAATGCAGCTGTACAGGCCATGGAGAAAGAGTAGCTTCTCTCCACTATATCTGACAGCTTGCGTGGTAGGTTACTGCTCTCCTTCACTCCTGAAGGAGCCTCCCTCTGGTGCCTGGATAGAAGACTTCCCTTATAACTGGGTACCAGATGCCTCCTGCTCCCTTACGGTCATCTGGGCTGCCCCATGGGTACCTTATAGGAGTAGTTGCAGACTGCAGTCTTATTTCCTAAGCAAGCTGGTTTGTATCCACCCAGTACATACCACCTCTTGTAAGGTGGTTGTGGCAAGCTGGCACTGGTTGGCACAGAGTTGTTTGGAAAATAGTGATTGGATTGACAAGGGATGTTGTGTTTTCTTTTTCCTCAGAATACTCTCTTACAACAACCTAACCAGGCTGGATGAGGGAAGCTTGGCAGACCTCGGGGGACTGCATGTACTGCGACTGAGCCACAATTTCATCAATCATATTGCTGAAGGTGCCTTCAAGGGACTCAAAAACCTACGTGTCCTGTAAGTTGCCCCCACCTTTTGTCAACTAAAGCCTGCCTTCCCTCCACATTTGTGTGCTTTCAAACTGTTCTGCTTTGCAGTTGCTTTGGGTGCTTTTGTCTTCAGTGGCAAACTCCCCTACGTGTTGGTGAGTTGTCTTCAGCAGCTGTTGTATTTACCCTATGATTCTACTTCAGTGAACTTGTATTTTTTAATGTAGAGTAGTTAGGAGAATTGCAGCTGGACTGCTCAGTGTTGTAGGCTGCTTTTGGAGCAGAGGGCTTCAAGGTAAAATTATAGGATCCTGAATCTAGCCCAGCTGAGCAAAAATCCTTGAAGTTTCAGTCCTTCAGTTTATAGCAGAATTTCTCATGCCATCCTATTGATTTTAATTGAGTTCTTAGGAAGGGGCAGTTTCTGTAGGCTCACTCTGCGCTCAGGAGGATGATGGAATGGGAATGATTCCTTCCAGCAACAACGCTGGAAAACTGAATATCCTCTTAAATGTGCTATTGAGCATTTTTGTGTGCTCTTACTATTATTTTTTTCTTTAATTGAATAATAAATAGAAAATCCTGTGCTAAGATGATGTTGAGAAAAAAACAAAAACAATGGCAAAACAAAGAAATTCAGAGGTTGGGTTTGGGATTGGATTATACCAGAAGTGTCACAACACAGAAGCTTCACCCACTCTTAGGTCCAACCACGAGGTGGCTACAGGTACCATGAGAGTAACCAGAAGTTTTCCTCTTAAGAGCAGAACTGGTCTCACTTGGGTCATGAAATAATCTGTTGCTGGCCATCTAGAAGATAGCAACTTCTAAGATTTTCAGGCAAATAAAGACTATTGGACAGATCAATCTGACCTCCCCATGGATACCAGCTATAGAATTGCACCGTTATACACTGTTAAACCCCAAAGCTATGTTAGATTGATGTACATCTGGGCTTGCCTTTGGAACATCAGAAGATGGGGAATCCAGTTCTTCAAGTTGTCCAGTTCTGCAGCTGTGTTGCCTCTGTCTCCCTTATTCATCCCTGCAGAGCTGCAGGCTCAGCACCTTCATCTGGCACACCACAAAGTTCTCACAGCCTGTGTTACAGCACCATCCAAGCTCCCAGGCTGGCTGAATTCAGCAAGCTGATTTAATTCTTCCTTCAAAAGGAAAAAAATGCACTTTGATACTTTTATTCCTCTTCAGAAGCCCATTGTGGCCTGAGTAATTAAAGGGAAATGGGAACAGAGAGAGCTCCCCTCTTTACAGTACATTTTGCATCTTACTCTTTCCTTTATTGAAGTTCACAGTGAAGGAAGTGACTGGAAAGTGAGTTGGGGTTTTGTTCGCTTTTTTTCCCTTTTTTTAAACTTAAGCAAAAGCCTTTCAGCCACTGGGCGTTCAGAAAGGGACCTCTCTGAGGCAGCTGTCAAGACCGGAACTAAAGGTTTCCAAAGAAAAATGGAGGGGAAGGGGAGCTGGTAGTTCTCTTTGCTCTGCAGTGAATGTGGAGCCTCTTATGTCTAGGGCCGAGGGGGGAGGAGGAGAGGGAGTGTGTGAGCAAGCTCTAATTTAATAAAGAGAAAGGCCTATTGGGTCCTGCACCTGGTGAAAAAGACCCGAGCATGCTTTAATTATGGCCTATTGTTGGGGAGCCTTTGGTGGGTGTGAAACTGCTGAAATGTGGAGCTATTCAAATAGAGGTCAGGCCCCAAGACCTCGGAGCACAATGATTAACAAGGCTGCAAGCATTCAAGATCAGCCAGCCAGAAAGAATAGGAAATTGGCAACAGGGCCTGGGAGAGGAGTTTGAATACAAAGAGAGCCAGGCCAAAATACCCCACTCTTCCCCCTCCTATTTTCACTCATTTGTTAAAAAAGGTTTTTATTCCTCCTTTCTAACAGTAAACCTTTGAGTTGTCTCTGGATGAACAAGCAATACCATTTTCTTTTCCTTTTTCAAGAAAACACAATGTGTGGCAGTCAATTAATAAAAGTGTGTGTCACAGAACTCCTACAGGCTGTTCCCACTTGTCTCTCTGTGCCATGGGAAAAGGTTTGCTGGTCCAAAGACCGGTAGCCCGTGGTGGAACTGAAGAGGAAAAAATGTCTGAGAAGGGATTTGCCCTTAAAAAACAAACAGAACAACGAGCATTGGCTTGGCAACCACAGGGGAGATGTAGAAGCTTAGCTTCAGGAGGATCTATTTGCTCCTACCCGACTCAGTGTTGAAAATGTCAGCACATCAAAGCATCTCTCCTGGGCTTGTCTCTTGTGCCACCACAGCATTATGTGGGTTTGCACCCCACAGGGATGTTGAGTTTTTATCCGTCCCTTTGGTATAGACCTACCCACAGATCACCCTGACATCCACAATGATACTGGCTAAGGCCAGGGTTCCCCAGGGACATGAGATTCAGGTCTCACGCTGAAGCCAGCTGAGAAACAGGACTTGTGGCTTTTGGCCATGGCCCTTCCCATCTTTAGTTCATGCACCAAGGCTAAGAAACAAGCACAGACTGCAGCCAACTTTGGTACTGAAAGCAAATGCCTCAGCCCCATCTCTCCTGAGGAAAACCATGCCAGTATCGAAACTCTGGGTTGTTTTTTTCAATTTCTGTTCTCTTTGTTGGGCTTATGGTGTCTTTGTGCTGCATAGCCCAGAAGCTACACCATGCTACCTGTGTCAGGAACGTTGCGAAATGCAGGGGGCTTTCTTTTGTAAAGATTTGTCTGTCTTTTTTTTTTTTTTTTTTAATTGGTCTTTATGTATTTAAACTGGAAATACTCTGATTATAATCTTCAAAAGGTGCGAAAGGAGTACCTGAGGGTTCAGGGGGTTATCTGGATGGTTTAGTTTGCTTTGTTGGTGTTTTTTTGCAAGGTTTGAAATCAGAGTGATGTAACAAAACCAACAAAGCCTATTTATTTTTTTCTTTCTTTTTTACTTAACATTGGAAATGATAAATTTCTGTCGGCAGTGCTGGGTATTCATTGCTAGCTGGAATTAAAACTAGGAGGGGAGGATTTTTAAACAGACTGTTTAAACAGCTTTTGTGGATCTTTGTGTTTGTTCTGTGTGCTTGTTTTTCTTCAGACCTCTTTGACTCTTGTAATTGATGGTCAATTTGAAAGCCAAAAGAAGCTAACTCTGAAAAGGAATTCTTATTCGTTTTTTTTTTTAAAAAATGCAGTTATCCAGAGAATTGGGCTTCTGTAGTGACAATAGTGCTTTCCTTTGAGCTTTCAAGTTCATTGCCAAAAAAAAAAAAATGCAGCTTCATAGAAATACTCCAAATCATCTTCTGTAGATATAGAGAAATACGTGTCTACATTGGAATAGCCAAAGGTATCTTAATTCATGGTAGTAGCATTTAAGGAGAGCTGTTTCTTGCAGTTTAGTTTTGGGACTTTATTTTCTTTTTCCTCCTTTTATTTGGATGCACCAAATTAGAAAAGGACTGAAACCAATCTGTTAAAAAATAGCTTTCTGATGTTGCTGCAGTCCCAGAAACAGAGGGTTTCAGCTAGGAAAAAGCCAGGGATCTTTTGGGAATACACCAATCCATGGGTCAGGGCGGGAAAAGTGGTTAGTGCTGCTTTGCTGCAGACTTGGCTTTTTTCTGATAACTTATCAGGAGAAAAATGGGAAGCTCTTCATATTCTTCATATTATTCTTCTTCATATTCTCAAACTTTCTTCTGTTTGTTGTTAACGATGAGCCTAGGACCAAGACTCTGATTGTGAGCTCTCTATTGTCCTCTCTGTAGGGAACTAGACCACAACGACATCTCGGGCACAATAGAAGATACCAACGGAGCCTTTACAGGCCTAGAAAACCTAAGCAAGCTGTGAGTATCCCTAGGTTTGAAGTTGTGCAAAGCAGTTGTGTTGTGTGACTGTCCAGGGGTGGGTCTCTCTGACTTAACCTTCCTGCCTTTGGTACAGGATAAAAATCCACAGAAAATGTGAGATGCAGTAGCTTTGCAGGCTTGCTTGTGGTTATCAAGCTCTTGTGTTTCGAAGCAGACATGAAGCGATTACAGTCATTATAAAGCCATGAACAGAAGGTGTCACATACTGTAATTCAGAGACACAGGAAAGAGAAACTTGTTTTCATCCCTAAGGATTAGCATAACTCTTCTTTGCTTCCAAAAGCAAACAGCAACAAAAAAGACCCCTTGCAATCTTCCTCACAGCACTGATTGATACAGCAAATAACAATAAACAGAAGAGAAAAATCACCCCATTTCCTGTTACAACAGAGGATTGAAACAGGATTCGTTTCTATGGGATACTCTGTCTGAGAATGATCTTTTGGGCTTGTTTCCATGTGCAGCGACAATAAAAGGCACCATGGGGCACAGGCTCTTAAAGAGATAAAAAGAAACCTAAGGCAGGCATGCGCCTTGCAAATGTTTATAGCTTACTCTGCCTTTGCAAGTATTTTCACATTTCTCTGTGCTTGTTCCTATTCCATTTGAAATCGGTGATATAAATCAGCCCTGTCAGAGAAGTCTCTGATGGCTTGTGACAAATCAAGAGTCTTTCTAATCATTACCTCTTGCCTTTGTTTAAGTTCTCAGCACCCCCCCATCACTCTGTCTCTGATGCTGAGATGGCACAGCCAGAGGTGCCATAAAAGTACCTCGATGGATAGCAGATGGCTAGAATGAGTCCTGGCAGGCGGTATATTGTCACGATCTCATTAGAGACTCCTGGGGAAGTGGGAAGAGCCATGGCAGGACCTAATGCTTAGATGGAGAAGAAAAATTTTGAAGGCACAGGCACAGAGGGAATTTGACACTTTTTGGGGGGAGTCACTGGATCCAAGAAGAGGGGAACCAAGTTACGCTGCAAGTAAAGTGAGGAGAAAGCAAAGAAGGACTTAAGCCTGTGGGAGTCAGGCAGGTAAGTGGGAGAAGGAGAGACCAGTAGGAATCACTGTGCACGTGGAGTAGGGAAATCTTCCCACAAGTTGTTAGAGAAAAAACAGAGGAGGAGATGTGGTGGGTGGGAGAGTCCTCAGCTGCTGTTGCTGAAGTTTTTGGTTTAAAAAAAACAGTGAAACCATGTGAGCATCTGGAAGGGTGGTGGGAGAAAAGGCTTTGTCCAGAGGGATTTGCAAGCTGTCGGACTGTGAGTCTGAAGCGTTGCTTTGACAAGGGAGAGAAGGTGGAAGAAAGGAGCAGAGAAAGCAAGCTGTCCTGGTGGGACATCCACTGCCTGGCATCCCTCTGACACAGCCGCTGGTGTGGGAGCAAAAGCGGCGATGGCAAGTGAATGGGATATGTTAGAAATCACAGAGTCACAGATTCTGTGCTGATACCAGGAGGGAGGTGAAAAAGCCAGAGGAAGGCGTTGAGGGAAAGAGTTCAGCAAAAGTATTGACTCGGCCACCAGGAGAAATGAGCTCTGATGAGTTGTGGGGGTCAGGCAGAGGCCAGGAGTTATGGCCAGGGGTGGGAGGAGAAAGGAAGGGAGCAGAGGCAGCCACCGGGGTTGTGTGATAGGAGCTCTGGGCAGAGCAGCTATCAGTCCTATATGAAGTAGCCATGTCCAGATCAGATGTTTGCCGTCTGGCACAAGGAACTGCTTCAGAAAGCATCCAGGTTCGTCCATTATGTTGCACATGGACTTGGGCCAGCTCTGGGTCTGGTTGAACTCAGAGAAGGGCACGTGCCCATGGTTTGGGAGGAGACCTGCAGCATGTTTCATAGCTCTTGCATATGGATCAGGTTGGTGTCGGACAGAGAGGAGGGTTAGATTGCTGAACAGAGCTGTTGGACAGAGAGATCGATGGGTTCCTTCGTTGTCAGCCTGAGCTTAAGGCTAGAAAACCCTCAGAATACCACATTATTTCACTGTATTTCTTGAGGCATTTTGGGGGCACTTGGGAGTGGTCATTTTTAAAGGGATCTGCTCAGGTCTGGTTTAGCTCATTAGCACGTAAATCCTCAAACTGTGATTTCATCGAAGGCTGAAGTCAGTATCATTCTTGCTGGCAGGATTATTTTTTTTTTTGGTAAATAGAAAAGTAAAATATCAGCCTTTACAGCAGACATTTCGCTGTGTGATTTAGGGCCTGTGTTTAAA
This sequence comes from Jacana jacana, assembly GCA_013400555.1. Lineage (NCBI taxonomy): Eukaryota > Metazoa > Chordata > Aves > Charadriiformes > Jacanidae > Jacana > Jacana jacana. The sequence goes on from VZTM01027575.1 coordinate 491,922, forward strand.
CCGTCAGCCGGCTTTAAATGCATTAGCATACAAAAAATAAATGGGCACTTCAGAGAAGACCTTCCAATGAATTAATAATCACCTCAGCTCTGTGGAGATTGCCTTAAAAGCCCTTCCCCTTTGATCTGGCACAGATTAGCCTCTGAAAGGATTTAGCACAGAGAGGGTTGTTCGCTGAAATGAAGGTGTTAAACTGAGACCGTGGAGAGACCAGTCACTTTAGCCTTGTCTGAATTATAGATGAAGCTCTCCAGGATGGAGAGCACCGGCCTAAATTAAAATGTTGCTTCAAGGAGGAGGGAGTCGAGAAGCACCGAAGCGTAAAAAGCATCGGTGGAATCGCTGGGGAACAACCCGTTTCCTAATTATTCAAGCTGCTAAACGTAACCGGGTTTTTTGATGGCTCACTCAGTCGCGGCGATCTTCCTGCAGGTGCAAAACTGGCTGGAGGAGAAAATGCTGCTTTCTAATGAATTGCGTGCCTAGCGTGTAATTACGCTTAGGCAATCACCGGGAGAGCCTGCTGGCGCTGCCGGCAGCGGAGGAGCCTTTCCGGAGAGCAGCGGGTTAATTGCGGAGCTGCAAACTGCAGCCTTTGCGTTCCGGCCTGCCGCAGCCCTTCGAAGGGGGGCGCTGCCGGGTCCAAACCAGTTCGGAATCGGGAGAAGTGGGTAGTTGAGATTTGAAAGGCGTCACGATTATAATGAGTTTGCCGGGGCACGGTGTTACTAGGAATGTGTTGTGTATTTCTCCTACGTGTAACTGTAGAATCCTATACGCCTACGCAAGTGGTCTATCCATTGTGTGTTCGCATCCCAGATGGACTGCTCATCCCTGCACAGATGAGCAGACAGATACAACCAGTATCTCCAATTTTCAAAGTACAAGATCCACAGTAAACAGTAAATAGAAATTTCCAGTTATCAAACCCAAGCTCAGCATAACACCCTCATTTAGGGATATGGCTCCAGAAATTAGTGTGTATGGATGCAGCCGTACGACCAGAGTTTGCATATAGTAAATTATTCACTATATTAATCATTCTAATGGATTTTTCAAAGCCCTCATTAATACAACATCCCTTTTACCAAATGACTGTCCACATGATTGCACGCAGCCTTTGGTGCTTTGGGTATTTCACCCAGAGGAAAAAGCCACACGCACTCTCGTGCAATAAACAGGAGCTGTGATACCCTGAGTTTGGTGCTGGAACAAGGAGCTCAGGAAAGCTCATTGTAGATATTTAGAAGAATACTGTTGATAAAGCAGGTTGCAGATACCTGGAGCGGTTAATCAGCCACCAGCATGCCTATCATAGCTGTCTTTATTCTCACCTCAAATCATATCATTAAGGAAGGGACACAGCTCTGAAAAGTTAGCTGTGATTCTGTACCAAGATAATTCTGCCCTTAAGAAAGCGCTTTGAGTGTGTGTCCCACTGTGGGGGCTGGGAGGCAGCTTTGCCTGAAACAGAAGCTTTTCGGGTTGGTTTGGTTTTGGTTTTTTTTGCTCTGGAATAGTAAGATTTGTGATTCTGGGGCCACAGACCTTATGTGTGGAGCTAGGAGCAACCAGCCTTTCCTGGCTACTTGAGAATTAGAGTGGTGGCTCATCTGGCAGTACCACTGTCAGGGTGATTGGCTTTGGGAGGACCTACAAGGGGTGGCAATGTTGCCCGGTAGCAGGCACCCAAATTCTCTCCAAGGACAACGGGCTGCAAGGACAGACTGTGATACAGTCTCAGTCCTCCCTGCCATGATACTCAGTGGGATGAGCCCCAGTTTTCCTTTCTGTCCAGTGTGGCATTCACCCTGTTCATCCACACAGAAACTGGGCTTTCTGGGCACCAGTGTTGAGATGCCAGGTTATGTTCATGTTTCAAGTGTGCTTTGTGGAAAGCCCTAACAAAATCTAGTTGCCCTTATAATGGCCACACGTGCTCCATCTTGGACCTCAGACTCCCTTCCCCAGCCAGTAACAAGAAGTGGGGCCATCATAGTTTTGGGGCCTTTTTTACACCCTATTTTGAAGGAAAAAACTCAAAGGAAAACTCAGTCAAATACAGCACCACGTGTGCCATTTTTTCACCTGAGGTGTTAGTGATGGCCTGCATTGGACACCACGTGAAGCAGGTGGTGATGAAAGATGCACCTGGAAGATGAACTTTCAACAGAGAGAACCTGGGGAAGTGAAGCATTTCTTAATTAATGGCATTGGTTGATGTTTTATTAAAACAGTTGAGGAGACCATCCATTTTGCACGAACCCTGCCCATGACCGATCACCACTGGTCGATATTTATAGAGAACTGTGACTTTGCAGCTGGGCTGCGATGGCTCCCGCGATGGGCTGATGCTGCTGATGGTCCTTCTCTTGCTGCTTCCCACTGCTGTCTGCTGATTCGGAGGAATGTTCTCCACTTGCAGATGCAAGCAAGATCCTCAGTTCTTTACATTACCTTTCCTCTTCTTCCTTTTGCCTCTTGGAATTACCACTCTGCTATTATTTATTGCATTACCTGACTTTGCTATCGTATGTATAATAAGCCAAGGAAGGAAGTCAGCAGTTGCCTCAGCTGCTGTACAAACCTGTAGCCAAGAGAGCCCTCAGCCCTTGTGTGCAGATGTCCGTACAGGCCAAGCAGCAATGACTAAATTACTGCTCTTTTATTATCTGGGAAGAAGTCAGAAATGAAAAGCATTGCAGGGTGAGACCAAAATCTTGTTAAACTGTCATTGCACTTAATCCTGTCCACAGCTAGCCTGCAAAGAATAGAGGGGACCTTCTGTTACTCAGCAAGCTGGTTTCCAAGCACTGGAGCAAACCTGCCTTTTTACGTGATGTGGCACATTCCCTTTTGTGCTGTCATCACTATTAAATTCTAATACAGATAAAAGGATTTAATTTCAGGAGTGGGAAAGCGAGTGTACTTCAGCCCTCTTAATCTCTGTGCAGTTCAGATTTCCCGGGACTTACACTGAGCGTGTATATCAGATAAAGCCACACTAATTGTGTTCCTTCTTTTCCTGCCCCTCTCTCCCCGATTTCTTTCTGTTTATCTGGCACTGGATGTTTGGAAACTGCAGAACTCTGTTTGGAAACAAGATCAAGTCGGTGGCCAAGAAAGCGTTCTCAGGGTTGGAGGCCCTGGAGCACCTGTGAGTAACCCACCATGCCTCAGAGTTTGGGAAGGGGGGTGTGCCAAAAGTAGCTGCTTGAGAGATCTGCTAGCAATTTAATAGCTTCTTTGTAAACTGAGAAGCCAGTCCATTTGTGGGGGCCACCTGCTTCCTTCTCATTATAAGTCCGCCTCAACTTTGGCCTTTTTTTGTGCCAGGAACAAAGTTATAGAACATATGGTGAATCTGCATGCTTTTAATTTTTTTATTTGTTCTTGGATAAATACCGCCTTGACTTGCACATTGCTTCTTTGCAGACTGCTAGTGATGAAAATCCGCTATTTCTAGATGCAGCCCTCTCTCCTCCTCCCTTGCTCCAGCTTCCTCCTGAATCTGGGCTCTGGCAGTGACACGTGTTGCAAAGGACTGTGTACCCTGCCGGCACCCAACACCCCCGTTCAGCTCAACTGCCTCAGAGCCATTTTGCAAAGTAGTAAATTTTGGCTGCTGCCCTGTAATTTTTGTTTTGTGTCCCAAGGCTGATGTCTCCAGCAGTGTTTCGTTAATAACTTCCTTTCTGAATTAAGACAAGTTAAAGTATATGTGATTTTGCTGTAGATGTTTAATTGGCTGTTGATTGTATGAAATGTTATGGCTGTTGAGAGCATGCTGGGGGGGGGGTACGTTCCCAGATAAAGGTTCCCTTATTAATGCTTTACTGAGATTTTAACTCTGCAAGCAGTGCTTGTCCTGTCCCACACTTCAGTTAGTAAACTTAAGCCCTAAATCTGACACTGTCCTTTTTCAGAGGAAAAGCATATTTTTCAATTAGCAGTAGCTCTGAGGGAAGCTTCCAAGAAACCTTCTTTTGGAAACATTGCAGTGTTTTTCAAAGACAATAGTATCCTCTCAAAAGTCACTTCTAAATAACTTCTCAGATGCCGTTTAGTGCAAGTATTTGCTTTCTTTATGTTTGCTGAAGGTCTAGCCTGGGATACAACATTCCTGACTATCTTTGGTTGTCGAGGGGGCTGAGGAATTTCTGAGCTATGGATGGTGGAGGTAGCTGAGACTGAGTGTAGTGAGAAGATGGGATATGGAATGACTTAGTCACTTATTCCCATATTTTTTGTTGATTGGATGTTGTTTGGCAGTACTTCCTCAGTATTAAAGTGTTTTATGGAAAGCCATTTCTATGAGCTGCAAGTGCCTATGGCTTTAACAAGGAGCTACCAAGCCGCCTGCTACTGGAGTCACTGCTTACATATGGAGAGACCGTAGCACCCCTTTTGCTCACGTTGCCTTTGGTTGTGTTCTGCAGGAACCTTGGGGATAACGCCATCCGCTCCATTCAAGCAGATGCTTTTGCTAAGATGAAGAGCCTGCAGCAGCTGTGAGTAATTGGCCTGTACACTCCACTGAGGAAGCAGGGATCCTTCTCGCCCTGGACGTGAGAAGTAGCACGTTGTTTCCAATGGAGTGTTATCCGCGTTACCGCTCACTTATTTCCTTCCCCCTCCTGTCCTCCTCTGCAGGGTATTTTTACACATGGGTAGTTTTCACAGGAATATCTTGCATTTAATAGTGAAATTAGATCATTGGAATAGGTTCTTCCAGCAGGTTCACATCTGTGCAATTATTCATCTCTGCTCAGGAAGTCCAGCCCTGGTCCTGTTAGCCATCTCTCCTTACACTGCCACTGATTTAATTCCCAGTGGCCCATCATCTTCTGTGCTGTTCCTATGTTTAGGGCTCGCGTACAGCACTGACATTTCAGTGATAAGCACCATTTGAACTGGATCTACTTGTCATCCGGCCTTCTGGTGTAAAAATATGGATGTGTTATCAGAGCTGCTGCTTGTGCTCCAGGCCAGGGCTCTGCACTGTTATCAGACACTGTTTCCAGTCTTGCCTGGTTTCCTTTTCTCTTCTTCTCCATCAATATTTCATCTACTGTCAGTGCATTGCTGGACTCTGGAGGAGTGCAATGCCTCTGGAATAAGAAATCGGGTATTTGGGCAGGTTCACGTTCTTCTTCCTGATGCTGGCAATGGGAATTGGATGGTTGCCGTTAGTATGTTAAATACTGGTGAGTGGGGGATGAATATGTTACGTGTTGCCTGTCTGTTGTTCTTTTAACCATCTTAGCTTTTGCACTGGCTCTTAAAACAAAACTACTGGGCAAGATTGATTTTATTAAAGAAGAGGTTGTGGGATCCCAGATGGTGAAAGAACATCTATGCTGTGGAGGAGGTGGCTTCCAGATAGGGCACATGCAGAACACATTGTACTGAAGTCTTAAATATTAAGGGTCCCTCTGACCTGTCCCCATTAGCCACCAGCATTTATGCCATCGTGTATATTAGGGGCTGCACATCTTTCTAGGACAACAGAGTGGACAACTTTGGAAAATCAGATCCCTGTGGTCCCTCAATCCCTCCCTCTCCAGTCCATTTCTTTCTTTTCCCCTTTTCTGTTGTGTTTTGGGGTTTGGGATTTCCTGAGGTTATCAGGGAGAAAACCAGGAGGAGATTCACATTTTCTTAGAACATGGTGCTGGAGCTGGGATTCTGCTGTGCTCTTGTTATCCTGCTCTTGCACAACTTGCAGCATCACAGGACAGTACTTCTCCATCTGGGGCAATTTTCCCAGTCTCTGAGACATCCTCACATTCCATTTGAGGGATCAGACTGGGTTTTCCTCGGATCTTGAACTAAACCAGACCAAAGTCTGAACTCCCTGCTGGTGTAAACTTGCAGTTCTCCACTGGCCTCTGAGCTATGCTGAGACACAGTTTGGCCCGGAATATTTTTTAAGAAAAATATCCTGTGGGATAAATAAAAGGGGAGCCTTTTATTTGCCCCCTTTTCACAACTTGTTTCCTTAATGAAAGATGCTAAGTTACTGTTAGGATGCTGAGAAATGTTTTTGTGTTTTGCTTTCCAAACTAGTCACTGTTTGCATTGGGTTTACACAAATGTCTTTGGTCCTTTCTCTTCCACTGCTTCTGCTAATCAGTAAACACATCAACTACACCTCATCTCTGCTGGCGTACAGAGCACAGACAGGGGCCTCTCCACTTGTCTGCTGTTGGCCACTGAGGGAACTCAAGGTCTTAGAGAGGGAACTTGGCATCCTCTCACTGTTCGGTTATTGAGTCCTGAATTCATTCCCCACCGAAGATGCTCAAACCACAGAGCCAGAGAAGGAACAGGAGTGGTAATTAGATATGAGACGTGGGAGCAGGATGGGCTGTGCTCTTGACTTGTGTCTCCTTTGTAGATGATCTGCCTCGGTGTCTTTCACTTAAGGCAGGGATGGCCTTGCTCCTCTGTTCCTGGGCGTCACTCTGGAAGTTGGTTAATAAATACAAAGCGCTGGGGAGTGTCACTGGAGCACAGGAGTAGGATGCTCTACATGGGGAGGAAATGCTGTTTAAATGTGTTACATATCTAACATCATAAGTGCCTCGAGCATAACCCTGCAGTCCTTTATTTCCTTCCACCCATGCTGGAGGGGGGGAAGGAGGAATGTGTTTAACACGAAAGGGCTATGAGCTTTCCAGCCTCCTCTCTGCACGGGACTCACAGCAGGCTCGTGTTGGTTTTCATCCCTTGCAGCCACATAAACAGCGACAGCTTCCTCTGCGATTGCCAGCTGAAATGGTTGCCCCAGTGGTTAGTTGAGAAAGAGCTGCAATCCTTTGTGGTGGCCACCTGCGCCCATCCTGAGTCACTAAAAAGCAAGAGCATTTTTGCCATCCTGCCAGAAAATTTTGTGTGTGGTAAGTCTTGCCTGTGTGTTTTGGGGTTTATGAAGGGTAGGACTCACTTGGGAAACATTTTCTTTGACTACTAGTGTGTTATTACGAGAGGGTTTCTGTTTTGTTTTCTTATTCAATGGGATCAAAGGAAGCCCAAGCCTGCATTTTAAAAATTTGTCATTGGCTACAATTTATTTCCCACCAAAACCACACAGCGCATTGCTTGTGTCGAGTGTATTCCTTACGGGGCTCCCTGAGCATTAAATCAAAAGGGACTAATGCTTGTTCCAACCCCAAATGGAGCTGCACAGACACTTCTCCGGTCCTCTCGGTTCGATACTACCAAGACTGCAGCTCTCCCTTCTGTCACTCTGCGCTGTTCTGAGCTTCTTCATCTCTTGGAAATAACAAAGGGTTAAAAAAAAAAGGCAGAGGAGAATCTCTCCATCACAGCTCTGTATTTTGGGGCCAGTAAGGCATTACAAATGAGCCAACTGACAGGTAACAATTGCACCTACTCCTGTTGTGCCACTCAAACACTGCAGCTAACTGCCCCTGAGCTGTGGTTGCAAACCACAAGCTTTACTTGGTACCCAGCACATGCAAACATCTACTACCTCCCTCATAAGGGAAAGAAATGTAAATGATCAGAGGCGGCCAAGTGCTCATGCATCACATCCAGCTTTGGGGCAAAAGAAAGGCCTGGGTTGGTGAGCCAAACCCTGTGGTGTGGAGCCAGCCAGCGTGGATCCTGGGTGGAGCTGCACATGGCTGTTTGATGAAGGGAAAATGAGCCTCGCAAAACACTATTTAACTAAGTTGAATGCGTGACTTGCATTGAACATGGAACAAAAGCTTTGTTCCAGCTGCTCTCCTATGTCCCTCTTGATCCCAGAGTGGAAGGGCTCTGCCTAGGTGGCCTCTGAACAAGTCTGGGAGGCTTGCTGTGTTCATCTGGAAGAAGAGATCATGAGGGCTCCATTCTCACAGCAACATCACAAAGCGAAGACAGCTTTGCTTCTCTGATGCCTGCCAAGTCCTCCGGGCACTAGTACTCCTGGTTCCAGAGGCCTGACTGTTTAATTAAACCTTAGTCAAATATTAAATTACACCATTTGTAGAAATGTAATAAATTAATCTGCTTGGAACCTTGCTAAAACCAACAATCTTAAGGGCAGAGAAGCAAAGCTTTCCATCCCAGATGGGTGACAGGCAAATACAGATGCTTCTGCTTTGACAGTGTGTGCTGCAGTCACCTTCCTTGTGAGCACTTGTCCCTAAAAGGTGGCATTTGCAGCCTTTGAAATGTCTTCCTGATTGATGCTAAAGCAGGCCTGGAGCTGAAGTTTTAAATTCAGTATTGCTCCTCATGCGTGGGTTGTTCAAGGAAGGATGTTTTCTTTAGGCCACACTATCTTTCTGAGGTTGAGCTACATTGGTGAGGAGAGCTGGGCATCTTGTGGGTGTTTGAGGTCACTAAGTGATTGTCTTGGTGCACTGGTGACAGAAGGAGCCAGAGGAACCAGAGTCCTGGCTTAGACCAGCCACTCATGTGAGTTGTGCATGGCCCATCTGCACTATAAAGCCAGTCTGGACATGGGAGTGCTTTGCAGCAGCCAACTGCTTTCCTGGTGTAGACAACAGTAGATGTAAAAGCAGATGTGCAACAATGTTGCTCATTTCTCATTACTTCTCTGCTGGTTCCAGTCTTTCCCCATTCTCCAGAACTAACCACATCTACTGTTTTCTCTTAGATGATTTCCCAAAGCCACAGATCATCATCCAGCCAGAGACCACAGTGGCTGTGCTAGGGAAGGACATCCGTTTTACTTGCTCGGCCGCCAGCAGCAGCAGCTCCCCCATGATGTTTGCGTGGAAGAAAGACAACGAGATGCTGCACAATGCGGAAATCGAGAACTTTGCCCACGTGCGGGCAAAGGATGGTGAGGTGATGGAGTACACCACCATTCTGCACCTTCGGCACGTCACCTTCACCCACGAAGGGCGTTACCAGTGTATCATCACCAACCACTTCGGCTCTACCTACTCTAACAAGGCCCGACTCACTGTTAATGGTGAGTAGGAAGCAGCTTTCTCATTCCTTGCCTGAGCCTGAGCTGGTACAATTCTCTGGGACCCACTTTTGGCAGTCAGTTACTTTTGAGGGTCCATTCCTCATGATGAGGAGCTCTTAACTCCTTCACGCCGGCCACTTGCATCTCAGTGGACGCTGAGAAGTGCCATGCGAGGAGCACATGCCAGGCTTGTGGTGGCTGCCATCCAGCCAAGCACTTCAGCGTGTTCTTAATGGCTTTAGCTGCCTCTCTTTGGCTGTTCTGGTAGAGTCTTTGCCCAATGAAATGGGAGTGTCTTGGACACCACAGACAGGTACATGCTGGAGAAACACAGGGTTAGGCCTCAGCAGTTTAGCTACAACCTGCAAAAGCAGCTTGCCATCCTCTCGGGCAAGGTGTGATGATCATATTGATTTCCTGCCTAGGAAGGAAAACTGTTAAAACTGCCCAGAAGATGGTAGTTTTGCCTTGGAATTGTTCAACCCTTTTTCTTGTTTTACTTTATCAGTGTTGCCCTCCTTTATCAAAACTCCCCACGATATCACCAGCCGGACGGGGACAACAGCACGGCTGGAGTGTGCGGCTGAGGGACACCCCACCCCACAAATCGCCTGGCAGAAAGATGGGGGCACGGACTTCCCTGCAGCCCGGGAACGCCGCATGCACGTCATGCCTGACGACGACGTCTTCTTCATTACGGATGTGAAGATCGAAGACATGGGTGTCTACAGCTGCACAGCACAGAACTCTGCAGGGTCTGTGCTTGCAAATGCCACCCTGACCGTGCTGGGTAAGACGTGTTAGTGCCCCAAGAGACCGAGGGGTCTGGAAGTGGGAACTGGAAGGGATAGCTCTTCAGCAGGGGCAGGAAAAGGACAAAGAGGCAATATTCTGCATTAGTCTTGTTTCATTCTTTTATACTGTAGTTCATTAATGAAAAATACCCTGCTAATTAAGAGAAGGAGCCTTAAGTTGCATTTTCTCTTGTGCCAAGGAAGCCCTTCCAACCACTCTATTTGCTGGCTGGGAAAATGACTTCAAAAGGAAATTGTACTCCATCTCTTTTGCCCTACCAAATAATTAATATCTGTCAGCTATTGCCCCTTGTCCTCAAGGGTTTCCTTGGTGGGAAGACTAGTGTCGCCTGGCTGTGGGAAGGCCTTGGTTGTGATTGTTCGATCTGATGTGGTTTGCAGCTGACATGCTCCTGGGCGTGTGGCCGTGTACTGCACTGCTGTAGATTTATCTGCAGGAACAGCAGTTATGTTCAATATTGTTACCAAAAACATTAATAATAATCTGTTGTTACACTGTCCCCAAGAATTAATTTCTGTGGTTATTCCCTTGCAGAGACACCATCTTTGATCCATCCATTGGAAGACCATGTAGTATCTGTAGGTGAGACTGTGGCTCTTCAGTGCAAAGCCACAGGGAGCCCACCTCCTCGCATTACCTGGCTGAAAGGTGACCAGCCCCTGATTGTGACAGAAAGGCATCACTTTACCTCCGGCAACCAGCTGCTGATCGTTAGGAACGTTGTCTTGGAGGACGCTGGGAAATACACCTGTGAAATGTCCAACACCCTGGGGACAGAGCGGGCACACAGCCACGTGAGCATCTTACAGTCTCTTGGCTGTAGAAAGGACCGTACCACCGTGGGGATCATCACCATTGCCGTGGTGTGCAGCATCGTGCTGACCTCTCTGGTCTGGGTCTGCATCATCTATCAAACCAGGAAGAAGAGTGAAGAATACAGCGTCACCAACACAGGTAACTCTTGTCTCCTGCTGAGGCTTTCCCTGAACTTTCTGCTGTCAGACTTCCCACTGAGGCTGAAATCAGCATGTCAGGTGGCCACACAGTCACACTGCAAAAGCTGTTGGCTTATCTCAGTGGTTCTCCTGGCTCACAAAGCTGGAACCAGCTTCCACTTGCTGTTCAAGCATGTTCAGAGCTGCGTTTGTCCCCTTGGCTTGCTCTTCAGAAAGGTCTTTTCCACTTGGCAGTAGTTTCAGCTCTTGCTTTGATTCTTTGATTTTCCGGGACCATAAATGGTAACTCTTGAGACAGTCTGGATTGTGTCTGTGGTGCTGGGAACCTGTCTGACTTCTTAGGAATCTGTATTTTCAAAGACTTTGTATCCAAAACTTGAAAAAATTAGATTTTGAAGTTGGAATCCCTTTTCCCACAATGCCTGTAAGAACTGTTGTAGCCCTGCTGATGAGAGGTCCCTCATTTTTTAGGGCAAGAAGTAGCAATTATTGCGTCCTCCTGACACTCACAGGGAATAATTTGGTGCTGAAATAAGCGTTGCAGTGACAAGAAACTCTCCTGCCCTCAAGGTTATGCAGCCTCTGAACGGATCTATGGAAGAACCAGTCTAAGATGTTCCCCACCCTGCTGGGATTTGCAGCCTTCCTATGTATATGCTTATCTCTAGAGGAAGTTTTGGATTTTTTTCCCTTTTTTCAGTCCTGAAAATCTAGGGCTTCATCCCCACTATAACTGAATTTCACTTGGCTTGGTGTGACAAGGGAAACCAAAAATGCCTGATGCTAAGCAGACAAGTACGTCTAAGCCCCTTGGCTCGGTCTGTCTTAAGTGACTCAAAGACCCTGTTCTCCAGAGTCTTTTGCTCATGACTTTGGGAGACAGAGGACTTGAGTCAAATGAGGGACTCTGAATTTCAGGGGGAAAATGAAAGGATTTAATTGCTCTGAAGAGACAGTTCCATCTCCACCTACTGGGTACTGACCACGCCATGTGGAAACACTCAAAACGGCTTTATTGGCACTCTTATCTCGCAGCTTTAAGCTTTGCAAATCAGGATTTGGGCTTCTGAGGGGCATGTCTTCATCTCTGGAGACGTTCAAAGCCTGCCTGGACAGGTTCCTGTGCAACCTGCACTAGGTGGAACTGCTTTAGCAGGGGAGTTAGACTAGATGATCCCCATAGATCCCTTCTAGAGCGGTATTCTGTGAATGGAGTATTTAGGCAGTTCAGTTTCCATTGCATCTACAGAAAATGCCAGTTACAGATCTGGTCCCAAGTCCCTCTTGAAAAATGTGATTTTACATGCCCTGGAAAACAGCAGCCTTTATATCTTACTAGGAATCTGACATTTCTCTGCTCCCTTTGCTCCAGATGAGACCATTGTGCCTCCTGACGTTCCCAGCTACTTGTCTTCGCAAGGGACTCTCTCTGACCGGCAGGAAGTGGTCGTCAGAGTTGATACCCAGCAGCCCAACGGGCACATAGACAGCAACGGTGAGAACCCATTTCATTATTTTTTCGGTAATGCTCTATCTGAACTTGGTACCAGGAGGTAGAAGTCACAGTACAAAGTACTTTGGTGCTTGTTGGGAGTTACTGGAAAGATCTTCATAATGTAATTCTCCAGCTACTGCGTTTACGCAGAACAAGGGTCTGCCTTTCACTTCACAAAGTTGTCCTCTCCCACAAGTAACAGCGTTCGTACCAGCAGACTGCTTCAGAGACTGCTCATTCAGGCCCTAAGGACTATATTTTTGCTAATTTTGGATTAGTGTTTTGGCACCAGGGTTACCCACAGTGAAGCTCTACTAGAAAATACATTAGCACTGCCTGTCCCTGCCTTCAGGCTCTGAAAGTAAACGTTGGGATTTTACAGTATTTAAACATGGCATGTTAGGAAGGAAAAGTTAAATGTTCTGAATGAAGATTCTCCTGAGAGTGTACAGCCTTTACTTTGTTAAACATTAGCTTAAAATTACCTATTATCTCCAGTGCTATTTTTCTCCCTTTCACGGCTTTTACAATAGAAGTAAGACTAACAAGTTCTTCAACCGAGAGCAGATGGTTGTAATCTTTAGCCAGATGCGTTGTTTGTTGCAGGTATGTGTCAGACTGATGCTGGAAGGTGTCCAGATGTTGAAGCTCCCACTGTAGGCTGCAGACAGCCGAAGCTCTGTATTGGCTATAATAAAGACACTTGGAAAACTGAAGACGTAGCTGATGGAATGCTCCTTCCAGATAAGACAGGTACAAAACCCATTAATCTGGAAAGGTATTTTGTGTTTGTACAGATCAGAAAGCCTCCAAGTCAGACAGCATTAAGACAAGAAATTGTTATCTTCAGAAAAAAAAAACCAAAACCCATCCCAAAACTCCCAGAACAATTCTCAGGTGTGAGCGCAGTAAATTCACTTTCTCCCACTTGCTTTGATCCTCTCTCAAACCCAGGATAGTTGGAATTGGAGGAGACATCAGTAAGAGGCACTCCAAAGCTCCCCAACGCCATTCCTTGCAGCTGGCTCATCGGTAGTTCCAGTTGAGCTGCTCCTAAAATGTCAGAGCCCTTTCAAACTGAAGGTGTTAAAATTTTTCATGTGCTTTAAAAAGGGCTGTCAACTTCAAAGCTCAGCTTTTTTTTTTTTTCCTTCAAAATTTAAAGGTTGTTCTGGGCACTGCACCTGCCTCTCTTCTTTGCCAATTTCTTGGGTGTTAGTTTTCTATTTTTAGGATGTGTTTTCTGTTCTCTTGCTGCATTGTAACATCCACAGAAAAACAGGCAGCAAAAGTAATTTTCTCTCCAGGAGAAAACTGTAAAGTTTAATAATGGAAAGTTGTCGAGTGCACTGAGGAAATTAACTTTCAGCAGTTGGAAACTCGTTCCTCCTGTGTGTCTGTTACTGCCACCAGCAGTAATGACGAACCTTGAGACACCAATGTGAGTTGAGAGGGATCCTTGTAAAGCAGCAGCACAAAAATAAGACCGTGACTTTGTATTTTAAAGTATATACAGGGAAGATCCACTTTCTATTTTTAAAAGGAAGTCACAACTTCTTTGGGGTACAAGGACCAACTAAACCTGCAAACTGGAACTCCCTTTAGTGGTAGCTGCAGCGTTCTGAGGAACTCAGGTATTCACTAGCCCTGCCTCAAAGCAAGAAGCGTCTGTTATGTGGCGAGCGATTCCCACGTTGCCGAGGGACAGATGAACTAAACAGACCTGCCTTTTCCTTCTGCACCCTCTGTGCTTCAGTGCTGACAACTTCCAGCTGCTTCACCTTCCTCTGTTTTCCGTTTCCCTTCCTCCCGTGCAGGCTACGGCCTCCCGGTTGTGTGCGCGGACTGCAGCGGCAGCACCGACAGCATCAACGTCCACGTTTACCCCAGGGAGGGGGAGTTCTACTCTGAGAGCCTTAAGACTGTGGATAACGCCTTCCCAAATGCACTGAGCAGGAAGAGGGGTGCGGGCACCAGCCTTCTTCATCCTCAGCCGTGCAACGAGACTGCGGGTGGCAAGAGGGTGGAAACAGACGGGACCCTTTACCCCAGCAACCACGACAGAATAAGACCCATGAGCATCACCAGCCCGCTGCTCGCAGATAAACACGGTAGGTGTTTACTCAGGGGTGTCTTTTTCTCCCTGGCTGTAATAAAACACCACCCGGGTTCTACCAGAGCCCTGCTTTCTCCCAACAGCTTTTTTAACTGCCTCTATGGTGTGACTGGTGGGTGGTGGGGCTGGTTTTCCAAGGAGCACTGTCAGGACGAGCGTCAGCTCACCAACGCTACCGCTTTGGTCTTTTGCAGGCTCTTCGCTGGCAGCAGCAAAGCCTTCAGAGCTCAACAACCTTAATTTGGTGAGAGCCTCAGCGGCAGGAGGGTCACTAAAGCAACTGAACGTGCTGCCCGAAACGTCCCCGACGCTACTGGGGTTGCAGAGCGACGGGGAGGTGAAGCGAGCTCTCCTGTCCAACGGCTGCGGCCCAAGCCCCGCGACTCCCTTCACGAGCTGAAGCCACCCAACAGATCGCTGGACTGAGAGGACAGACTGCCATGTGCAAATTAACAAAACACGCTATTATTATTTTTTCTTTTTGATTTTTGTTTTTTGGTTGGTTTTTTTTTTTTTGCACAGAGTATATAGGCTACTTACTTCTACCTCAACTCTTGAACTGGTGCCCTGTCAAAGGCAAACAACTGAGGTATGAGAAACCAGCTTGTATGGGGAACACAATCCTGTTCGAGCGTCATCTGTTTGTACATAGTTTAAAACTTCCCTGAGAAGTATGAAGCGTTCAAAAAGTTGTCTTGCATATGAAGCACATAAATGCAAGGGATTATTGTGTAAAGAGAAAAGTATTTGATACAATTGTACATAAGAGTTTTCATATATAAATATATATATATATACACAAATATATATATATCTTTTACAGAGGCTATTTTAATCTTTAGTGCATGGAAAACTGAGTGAAATTTTACAATTTTTGGCAATATTGTTTTCAGTATCAGGTTGCTGTTAAACTTTGTGAGCGAAATAATTCTGGTGCCTTAAATGCATAAGCAGAACTTTTAAAAACCAGACTATTCCAAAGGGATTGTCCTCTCTTCAATGGAAGTTCCTTTAAATTGAGTATCAATTGGGTGACTTAGCACAAACTTCCTTCTTCCCCTTGGAAATTTATTGCACTTAACACATTTAAATGGAGAACTTCAGCTGTTTCAACTGAAGTTTATAGGCAAAAAACCCACGCAGTGAGAACTGAACATAGCAACCTGATTTTTTTTCCTGTTGGTGGAAGAACTTAAATTCCATTACTTTACAAAAACTGCATAAAAATGAGGATTTGAACTGTGACCGTGTGATGTTAGAGTGGACCACACAAAGAGGCACTAAATAATTCAGAGCCCCACAAGGACCAGACAAAAAGGCCCTCGTCATTAGCGAGCAGTCGTTACTGAAAGAAGTAACTCATGCAGGAAACTGTGGGGTTATTTTGACAACAAAACTCAGGCTCCTGAGCTGGCAGCTGTGTCCTTAATTCATCTGAGACTTAGCACTTTTTTCCCTGCAGCGCGACATTATGATTTCTCCTTGAACGCATCACCCCCCCCATCTGCAGCCTAACACTTGACGTGAAATGACCCGCTTCCAGTGAGTTAGGCTGCTTGGTGCAGCAATTCTAGGCTGTTCAGAAATGCTCCTGATTAGAAGGGATTTACACTTAAATCCACTCTGTTAAATGGGAATGTCCCCAGTATTTTTACGTGGTCTTTTAAGTTCATCCACAAACGGGGGGAAAAAGAAGCACCCACCTTGATCAAACAGATCTTTTGTCACTTCTAACTTCACTCTGACGCTTTTTATTTATAGAGAGGCTGCTTTCTGTTGGTGTTGGTACCTGTGGATGGAGGACCCCCTTCCAGTTGTTTGTAATTTGAGTTCTGCTAACGTGAGGTTGCTGACTCTGGTGATGACTACTCTGGGGGAAGATTTATTTGGGGGGGGGGAGGGGGTGTTTGTTACTTTTTTTGTCTTTAGGAGCAACTCAAAATGCCAGTTCTGCTGAAGCTGAGTCTGGTGGAAACCCACCTTTGCTGGGTGTGTGGCTCAAAACAATTATGGAAACAAGGGCGGAAACGTTTAATTTTCCTGTTCAGATCCATCCCTCAGGGATCTGCCCGAGCGTTCCCGCCTCCTGGCCGGCCTTACCTCCCAGAGCCACGCCGATCCAAAGCCTTACCTTGTACTGATCCAAAGCCTTACCTTGAGGAGCCACCACCCTCCCGTGAGGGAAGGTCTGTTGCCCAGTAGCCGACGGCGAGTTTCTCTGGTGACTCTCCAGGTGAAGCCAGGCATAATTCCTCATCCCTGTCTGTATCGGTTCCTGACCATGGACACGTTTGCACTTTGAGACAGGTGGTGAATTATGTCGAGTGCCAAGTTCTTTTTTTATTCAAAGCAAAGGAAACGGTTGTTAGAGAAAAAAAAAATATATAAATGATAAACCGAGCGTGAATTTTCCCCTTTGCTCTCGGGAAGAGCTTGCTGCAGAACTGACCCGCGAGGGGGAAGCGGTGGAGCCGGGGAGGATGGGGAGTGATCGAATTGCCTCATTTTGCTGGCGGGAATGTCATCACCATTGCAGACACAAAGCAGATTTTGCCACATTAACCTTTGAAAATAACGTTTCTGAGTAAAGTTAACTGCCTAACGTTATGACTTCCACTAAATATGTGAATTTGCTGCTTCTAAGAGGCAATGTGAAAGAGGAAGTATTACTTTTGTGTACAAAGTTATTTATTTATTAGAAAATTTGGTACAATGTTGTACATTGACAAACATGTAAGATATTGAAGTGTCTAACATAAAGGTTCATTTATAATATTACAGCCGTTTTGTTGAGAGTGAGCTTTTGGGAGTTTCAGTTGAAAATTAAATAAAACTCTAATCCATTGCTATCCTTTTTTTATGTCTTTCTGTGATGAGAACACAGGCCAGCTGCCAAAATACCCACTCCTGAGATCAGAGCCCCAGCTTTAACATGAGATACGTACAGATCTGAGCCAAACTCTGGCAGCCTGACTGGCAGATGGGGTGGAATTTGGGGACCATATTGAAAGATACAATAAAGAACTTGTAAGAAACACATTTCTAATATGTCAAGGTGCTTCAGTGTCTGGCAAGCGCCTTCTCTTGGCCCTGAGAGGGAGCCAAGGGGGTTGCTGCGTGTAAGGATGGACAGAAAACAGGGCCAGGAGAGCACCAGGCTCGGCTGGGGTCGTGAGCACCTCTGGCTTTCTCAAACCCAAACCCCACCCTGTGTGGGAATTCCAGGGGCAGCATTGGAGATAAGCTGGAATTCTTGCTTTAACTAAAAAAAAAAAACCTCAAGCTAGTTTCTGTATATTTAAAAATATAAAGCCTTTCCTCCTCTATCTTAGAATTTAGGGCACAAAGCAGGTTTTCTGAGACTACTCTGATAAGTCCCTTTAACACGTCAGTTGTTAAAATATTTTAAAATAGAAAAGCAAGAGCCTTTAAGAGGCTGGTGCCTGGTCTGAGACTCAAGTTTAGGAGTTTTATTCAATATTATCCAAGTAATGGAATGAAATTAATTTTTCAAGTTTCAGCAAACTTGAAATAAAATGTCACTAAAACTCAAGGCAAAGAGGCAGGAAGGGGAAACCAAACAGATTTTTAAGTCTTTTCCTCCCCCAGTCCCGTAACTATTAGTGTTGGCTTCAGCAGGGTTAGACAAATGGAGGCTCTCACCTGCCCAGTGCCGTTCCCGCTGACCTGGTCCTTCCCACAGAGATCTGGGGTGCGGAGACCAAACATCAGCACATACAGAGGGGAAGGAGGCGCTTGGGGGGCGAGATCCATCTCTCACCCCTACTTTGGGTTGGCTAAAACAAGTTAGTTGGGTTTGGGGTTCGGTTGTTGGGTTTTTTTAAGAAAAAAAAAAAAAAAGGTGGTGATGACAAAAACTGATTATGCAACTATTAGGTTAAACCAAACAACAAAACCCAACAAAAATCCAGCCTGTGGACACAATGACTTCAGGGGCATGATTATTTTCAGGTCGTGTCATTAAATGCACCAGCTGCAAGGCTAACCTCCTCAACATGTTAAAAGAGCTTTAACAAAAAATATAAGTTAGCTTTTTGAGACAGAGTGATAAATCTCCCTGCTCCCTCTCCCAGAGCCAGAACTGTGTTCTGCTCCATATAAACTGCCTAAAAGAGACAACCTTCAAAGTGGCAGGAAGCGCTGCTACACCATGCCATGGGACCGGGTAGAATTAACCAACCAATACAGCACTTGGCTGAAACCTCCCCCAAAGATTATTTTTAAGAATCATATCTTGTACATTTCTGTGTTTGACTTGTTTGCCAATTATATTCTAAGCTGGCCTCTGGGTGGGAACTCAGGTTTTTGTACCTGCCCCTGCCCCTGCCAGGCAAACCTGGGCTGGCACTTGTTCTCTGTCCCTCCAAACTTCTCGAATCATAGAATAATTTGGGTTGGAGAGGACCTCTAAAGACTGTCTAGTTCAACACCACCACCATGACCCTGCAATAAGCATGGACATCTTCAACTAGATCAGGTTGCTCAGAGCCCTGTCCAACCTGGCCCTGAATATTTCCAGGGATGGGGCATCTCCCACTTCTCTGGCCAACCTCTGCCAGTGTTTCAACATGCTCAGTGTAAAGCAGTTGTTCCTTATATCTAGTCTAGATCTACCATCTTTTAGTTAAAAACCATGCCCTCTTGTCCTACCGCAACAGACTCTGCTCAAAAGTCTGTCCCCATTTCTCCTGTAGCCCCCTTTAGGGACTGGAATGGGCTATAAGGTCTCCCTGTAACCTTCTCCGGGCTGAACAACTCCAAGTCTCTCAGATTGTCCTCCCAGCAGAGGTGCTCCGTCCCTCTGATCATTTTTGTGGCTTCCTCTGGACCTGCACTGACAGGTCCCTGTCTTTCCTGTGGTGAAGCGCCAGAGCTGGCTGCAATGCTCCAGGTGGGGTCTCAGCAGAGGGGAGCAGAGGAGCAGAACCACCTCCCTCACGCTGCTGACTCCCTGCACCTGGGTCTTCCTAAGATGGAAAACAATCTCAATGTTAAATTCCAGCAGCCCAGGGGAGCACGTCACCACAGGTAAGACATTAGTTAAGTGCGGTGATAACCTGGAGGGAACATGCATCGACCAGCAGGCACACCTGTGTGATGCCACCGGGTTGATGCCCATAGCTTTGGTGCCACTATGGCTGCCCAGCCCAGGCTCTGCCATCGCTCTCCAGCCTGACCACAGGCAACCCTCCACTGAGTGCCAGCACCCAGCACAGCACCAGCAGAGACAGCACCCACCTCCTCACTCCAATGTGTGAGTGATCCGTCAGCCTCTGAGCATCAGAGTGTGACCCACCACTGCCTGCCCTGGTCCCTCTCACCCACCAGTGGGTCCTTGGTGCCACAGCCTGGCTTTGCCCACCTGGGCACCACCGTGCAAACACCCTCCACACCTAAACACTTCCAACCAATCGCTTAACCAAGCCGCTGGTGTAAACTCAGCTAACTTCCCCCTTTCAGACCCTGGGGATAATTTAAATTGAGTAATTTTAATAAGGTCTTTTCACCAAGCTCATCCCTGCACCATTTTTGGCCACCACAGCTCCTGTTTCCTAACACAAGAGCAAGAGCAGAGGTTTTCTCTGCCTGCCAGCATCCCCCAGAGAGCCCCCAGGATCCATCCAGCCATCAGCAGGAGAACTGTGCTCTCCCTGCTGTCCCAGCCTCCCTCCTGGGCTTCAGCATTTCCAGCCTCCCACTCCTTCAGCCACTGAGGGAGGAAGACCAAAAGAAGGCAGAGCCGCACGTCATTGCTCAAGCACAGCTGTAAAATAATACAAGCCCATGTTTTTACTGGAGAAATGTGAGTCTCATTAATAACGCTGCACTGGCTACCACACAGGAATGCTTGCCGAGCACCTGTAGGTATAAACAGGAATATAAACTTTCACAAATAAAGCTCAAATCAGAAACAAATGGATTATTGTCTTTTACAGAGAGCGCTCCCAACCTGGAATAGTTTCGGTGCTGTTGGAGGGCAGCAGGCTGTAACTCTATCGGCCCCTTCCCCAACCAGAGAAGCCCTCCCTGTGGTATGAGGCAGGTGCCACTGGATTATGAAAACTCGCTTTATTTCAGCTTCCCCACTCGCCCCACGAGCTGGAGGTTTGCAAAACAGTTCCCCCACAGGAGTTCTAACAACGCCTTTCTCAGCCCCCGTAATTAGCTGTTTACCCCCCAAACATTGCTTTTTTGGCACGGCTCTCGCGGTGACCTCACTTACTTTCCATGCAAGAAAATTTCATGTTTGGGAAATTGGATTATTGGAGGATTTACTTTTCTTTAACAGTGAAAGGGGCTCTCAGCCGGCTGAACAGCTGCTCTGCATGGCCAGGGGTGGCGGGAGTCTGCCTTCATGGGCGGACTCCTCCTCCTGCTCGGCGGCTTCTCCAGCTCCTCAGTGGTGGCCACCGGCAGGACTGGCCGGGCTGGGTCAGAGCAGCAGCTGGCGAGTCTTCTCATATGTCCCCAGGAAGATGAAGCCTCCCAGGCTGATGGCTGCCATCCGTGGGACCACACCTGCGAACAAGCTGAAGGCGAAGGAAAGGTGGTTTCAGAGGATGAGCGGATGCTGCACGACCGGCTGTAAGGGCTTCGGAAACAAAGCCAAGAAAAATGCTCTTTTGTTGGTTTCTTAAATCCCACCCCACTGCACACTGAAGGAACCTGTCTGGGCTCCCCTGACAGAGTATTCCCAAGCCTGGTGATTTTTAAACCCTCTCCACACTCCTCAGGTGCAGGAGGCTCCAGGCCACACTGTGGAAAGAGGAGCTCTGACACATCCCCACGCAGGGCTGCAGACAGATGGGACTTGTCCCATCCTCCACCACCCCCATTTTCGGCAGAGGGACCCGCTCTCTCTGCCAAGAGCTCTCCCCCTGCAGGAGCAGCTCTGCTCACCTCAGTGGCTCATTCCCAGTAACAGAAGAAGGAGGGAACAGGAATGGCTGCGCACTCAGCTGCCGCGATTTTCAGGTGTCTGATGCTAATAGTTCTTGGAAGTTAACAGGAAACTTGTGCAAAGCCAATTGCTCGACACATCTAAGCTCATAGTTGGTTTAACAGCTTCAGGATAGGCCAGTGTATCCTCCCAGAGGATTAGGGGCTTCCTTCGTTGCAAGCAAGGATTAAACATTAGGCTGGAGTCCGTCTGGCATCCCCTCACTGATCTATTGCCCGCACGACGGGAGCCCTTCGCAGCACGCTCCAGCTCAGCTCTGCGGGGATGCTGCCCCTGGATTTTCCTGAATCCTGCACGGTCCCTGCTAGGAGTGTGTCCATAGTGGAACAAGGCACAACTCCCAGTGAGACCGGGCTTTCGGGAGATGCCCGCACCCCCAGGGATGCTCAGGAGCTGCTCCCAGCCTGCGCCTGGCTGCTCAGGGGAAACCTCCGGCTGCAGTAACTCTGGTTTTGGCTGTAATGAGCTCTGCTAAGGAGCCTGGAGCACACAGGCAGATGGAAACATTTTATGGCTTTACTAGACAGCAATTGGGTCTATTACCATAATGACAGCTTTAAAACAGAGTAATTTGTACAAGGCATGTATGGACAGAACGCCGATGGGGTAAATCCTACGGTGCAGCATCGCTCTTGAAACACGCACCATCCTTCTCCTGCCGAATTAGGCAGCAGTGGCAGGCGCTCAGTTACAGAACAGCCCGCAGGAGACACGGCTATTACACAAACAGGGGCAGATAACTCAGTTACCCACGAGCCATATCCCTGGCAACCTCGATTACTAACCATCACTTCCAAGAATCCTGGGCCTTCTCCCCCCCAGTTTCCCTTTCCCACCTGCCACCAGCGGCCCCTCCAACATACACTCCTGCCCCCAGCTCGCTCTGTTGTGGGAGAGCAGAGCTAAATGGCTCTGGGGCTGCCCCAGAGCCGGAGAGCTGAGCTCTGCTGGTCTCTGCCCTCATTAGCACATGAGATAAATTGGGTTCTTTTTTTTTCTGTTCTTCTGGCCCTATCAGAAACCCCTCTGGTGGGCACAGATCTGCTGTCTATTTATATTTGCTACCTGTTTGTACGTATCTCAGCTGGCACACTTTCGCTCTGCTCTCCCTGCCTGGGTCTTCCCTTGTGCTTGAGCAACTCTCCCCATTACCAATCAGATCCAGCACAGCAGGTCAGTGACTGACAAAGACCAAACACAGGCTTTCAGGTGCTCTCCATTAGAGGAACTGTTCAACTGGAGTCACAAAGCTGGGAATTGGATTTAAATCCCAGGGTGAGACCCAGCTGCAGGTGTTCAACCTGCACCCTGTGCCCTCCCCAACCCTGTGCATGCCCTCCAGGGTGCAGCTCTTCCTTTCAGGGTTCCCAGCCCAGCAATACACCTAGCCCCATGGTGCCAACAGCACAGATGACTTTTTGGGGGAAAAAGCAAATTCTTTCTCAATAGATAATAACCAAGACCTCTGAAATTACGCTTTGGAAAAAGGCAAGGCAGTGCCTGGACAATGGCAGAGAGAGGCCAGTGCTGGGAATGGCACTGTGTGCTCAGCCACAAAACCTTCATGTTACACTCCAGACCAAAGAGGTGGCCACACTGAGAAAAAACACTGCTTTTATCTGACTACAGCTTTGCACTGAGCTTACCCCTGTGGGTACTTTGTGTTCCGCAAAGCAGCAAGCCCTGGGCACAGGGGCTGCTTTCACCTCTCGCATCAGTCAGATCAGGAGAGCAGTGGCTAGTGCCCACCATGCCATGTCCACCTCAGCCTGGAAGCTGAGCCCTGTCCCGAGGAACAGGATGCCCGGTGCAAACCTCCAGCTCTGTCCCCATCTAGGCACAAGCTGGGAAAAGCCATCTCACCAGATTTATCAAGTTAAATAACCCTCTTCTTTCTCACCAAAGAGTTGTGAAGAGCAGTCAGAGAAGACATAAACCTGTGAACGGCTTTGTCTATCCCACCGGCAAGAGAGAAGGGGCACACAGATCCGCTCACCCCATCCCTATCCTACCTCCCGCCACGGGCCTGGCTCTCCCCGGACAGAAAGGGACGTGAAATGTCTTGGCACGATGCTGGGGGATTTACTTGGTGTGGACCAGGAAGCTGGGCCCTGCACTCTGGTTTTAATAAGGTGGCAATAAGCAATGCATCTCTGCCCTCAGAATTCCTCCTCTCCAAGTATGAGATTTATTAGAGGAGGCATAAATCATTTCAAGTTGCAACTGGCCAAAAAAGCCCGACGTTTTTATTGGTTTTGATTAATAGATTTATAATTGGCAGCAGGCATGGCAGCCTCTGCGTTTATTTTTCCCAAGACTTTCTTCCTTTTCCTTGCAGCTGACGCAGCTTGGACTCCTTTACATGTTACTTTTTCTCTAGATTGCTTATTGTTTTGATTTCAACTGAATTGTGCTCCCTTTGGTCCCAGTCCATGGGCACTATCTTTAGGCAGAGTTTAAGTCTGGGTTGTTTAGAAAAGGGCACTGCTGAAACACCCCGAAAAGAACACAAACACCCATTTTTATTTTCTGCTCTTGGCTGGGGAAAGGGGGAGGTTTCCCCAGCCAAATCCATGCCTTTTCACACCCTTTAGAGCTCAACCTCCACCAGCAGCAGACATGGCCTCACTTCTCCCAGTCCCTTTCAAAAGATGCCCCAGAGTCCACCAAGCCATGTAGGACCCAAAACTCATCTACTGCCAGGTCACCTCATCATCTCAAAGAGCAAACCTGAGACAACCGATCTCTGAGCGCTGCCAGGGGGCACAGCTGGACTTCTTCCTGGAACCGGTGTTCAGGAACTTCCTGCAATTTGTTTTGAACTATTTCCCACATGTGTAGGAAGAGGATTGAACTTTTATTAGTTGTGTGAGCAGAGATCAGATGTTAAAACTATCTCCCACGAAGCTGCGATGCGCACGCTGCTCCGAGCAACAGATTACAAACGTTAAAAGGGCACCCTGAAAGTATCGGCCACGTCAAGAGGATTAAAAACCTTTGAGAAATCATGGGGAAAAGCCTCAAGTAAAGCTTCCAAAAACCTCTGTTTCTCTCCCAGGCCAAAGGCAGGTGGGATACAAGCCCTACCAACGGAAGCCCAGACTGAAGGAGCTGTGTATGACATATATTCACTACGAGTGGCCAATACCGGGTGTGACTCACACGCTCAGAGAGGGTAAGGTGGCGTAAATGAAGCAGGTGTCTGTAAAAATCAATAATAATATATAAGCCTGTAACACCTCAAAATGTTCTACAAATGCTAGTAGAGGATTTTTTGTTTACAACATCGCTCCAATGTCAAAAGAGCAATTCTCCATCTCAGGAAAGGGCAAAACGAGGCAGTCAAGAGACTGGTGAGACATCATCCCAGACGTCCCTGACCAGTCAGCAGAAAGCCCAGAACTCGACTACACCCCAGTCACAGGAGGAAAGCAGCCAGGGAGCTGCTCAGAATCACTCTTTGCACTCAAGCCTGTCTCAGAAAACTTACATTTTGCAGCAAGCGGCCTCACTGGAGAAATCCAAGTGGGCTTTGCTCAAACCCAGACCTGACGGGAGGCTCAAAGGACAAGTCCAGGAGCACAGGGTTCCCTTCCTTCTGCTTCAGCCTGTCCCTGCTGGCACCACACTGGCATTGCACGCACCTGTCAAGCTTCTCAGTAAGAACAGCAAATATAAAGCAACAGAGCAGAACTTGCTGGTGTTTTCCAATCAGTAGAAAATTGCCAGGAGGTGGAAAGAGTGTCCACAGGGGACATGTGGCTCCTGCCCTGGGCTTCTCTGACGTCTCAGAAAGGGTGATTCCCACACTCCAAGATCAATCTGTGGTACCCAACTGCCACAAGCTGATGTGCACACCCAAAAGTTTAAATGGATACAAAACACAAAGGCACACGCTCATGGAGAAACAACCATTAAACACAAAGCCACCCTTGCCTTCAAAGCCTGGAACTAAGCTTAGTGATTGTAACACAGATAAATTCCCAATAATACCCCATTTCTTCACTCTTCCCTGGATCTTGCTCGGTGTCAGTGCTAAAGCGAGGACACTAGATTTACCTGGAGGGACCTTCTTGATCCTTGCTACCTGAGAGCTTCTCCCTGGCCATGTGTACAGCGATTAAAAGTATTTTCTGTATGACAAGTTTTAAATACAAGCAGCCGTCCCATCCTCTCCCACCCACAGAGACACAATGTGAGATGTGCTTCTGCAGCATGTCCTTACCCCGACAGGCCTTGTGTCTTCCAGATGCCACCAAGGGCAGCCAGAACGTTCCCACTAGCGTTGCTGGAACCAGCCTGCACCACAGAAAGAGAGAGACTGGAAACTGTTGATAGGGAAGTTTAGTTATTTACTGAGGTCCCCTATCCCTGGTTAGCACTAGTTTACAGCAATTACAGGCATCCTAACGACCATCTTAGCCCAGACACAGGCAAAAGATCCCGTTTCCAGAAATAAGGCAAAGGGCAGAAAGGGAAACTGAGGCACAGAAGAAAATTATCCCTCCAAGGTCATTGGACTGGTTAATACAGAACTGAGTATCCAGTCCCTTCTGCACTACACCCAGCTCTACATCCAGCAGCTGACACTGGAAGAATTTAATAAAAACACACTTTCAAAGCTTCAACGGGTGACTTGGCCGCTCACTGCAAGATTTACTTAAAACAACCTCGAGTAGTGCGTTGCATGAGAAAATTGCCTTGAGAGCAAAACAGAAGACAAACTGTAGGGCTACAGACAATTAAATTACACATGTGATCTAGTTAGCGAGAGATGACTAATAGAAGATGCTGTCTGAACGGGCTCAGAACATCCCAAAGCACCATCATTCCCTTACCAAAGCTGACCTGGCTGCTCAGCGCAGCAGCAGACAGAAATGAAACCCAGCTCTTGCAATTTTATCACCTTCTCTATCCAAAAGCAGAGAAGCTGCAGCAGGTACAACACCCAGCAACGGTGAGCCAAGGTGTGTGTGACTTGGCTGGGGAGGTGCATGTCATCAACAAGAAACACCGCTGTATGGAGGGACACGACCAACAGGGTAAAAACCATCCAACAGCTCTTTCCAGGGCAGGGAGAGGCCAAGAGCTTTTAGCTACATGGCTGCTCAGCTTTGCTCTGGGGCCAGCAAGATGATGACAGGAACGCTAGACTTACTAGCAGTTTAACTACTTACTGATGTTATAAGCAATTTTCCTTCTGCTCTGGCTATCAGATGTAAGCTATCATGATGTCTGTGCCTTAAAATTTCAGGACAGAAAATCTAGTGCCAAGCCCTCCTTAGAAAAGGCACAAAGACACACACACACTCAAGCCCAACCATTATAAAAATACCTCAAAAAAACGCAAAAACAAAGGAAAAAATTCCTGATGGAAACTTTTACTTTGGGCATCTGACTCTGAGGATTTTCTCCTAACGACTCTGGAAGTCTAGCACAAGCACAGGCCCTTCTCCGCTCCTTTGGGAAAGGACCAGGAGAGCAATACAAGGAAAAGAACACAACGATTTCATTAGTTCTGCATGAGGTACCCGATCCTGCCTTCAAGGACAAGAGCAGAAATCATTATTAATAGGTGCTGGATTTCATTCTGTAATGACCATCCAGAAACTCTGGAAGTATCCAAGCTGTTCACCTGCCTGTCTGCTGGCCTCCTTCGCTCTTACCTTTGCCAACATAATTCTCGTCTTCGCTACGTCGAGAGGTGTGGTAACTGCAGCTGCAAATCCACCTGAGCAAATTAAAACACCAAACACAAGTGAGACATTGTTGGTTGAATATGAATGCCACACTGCCTATAATTCCCATGGCTGTGGTCAACACTGCTCCATTATTAATGCCTACAGCGTGTTTCCTCACGTCAGAGTCCAGGTACGTTTGCTGAAGGTCTGTACACAGAGTGTTTTGTTCCTGTGTGTTGACTTAAGGAAAACAGCTCTATACTAGTTAGCCGTAAATCCAAACACCCCCATTGAGATTACTGTCCTTTTGTTTTGTGTGTTTATGTATAGATATATATATATATACACACACGAACACGTGGAGGTCGTAAGGATAATGCATTCCACTTCCAACACCTACAGACAAGTATGAAAGGAAGAACCTGCTTACTCATTTACAGAGATTAGAAAATAAACTCATCAGACTGTACTCTGCCTTGAGAATTAAAGCCTGACCATTCAAATGGTAGAGAGGTGGAGAGAGAAGATGCTCTGCATCTGAAACACACGTGCTTCAAGGGCAAAGCTATCCACAAGATACAGACAGACTGGATCTGGACTTCAAGTGATAGACCTGGGATTCTGTTCCAAGGGAAAAAGAGAAGCCAGTGTTTGGAATGGAGCTCATCTCCAAGAATGAAATCGGCTCCATTTTGGATAATGACATGAAGCTGCCCAAGGGTCTTTAGAAATTGCCAGAATTCTGCTGTCACAAATGCTATCTTCCCCTCATGGGCGATTTTATTCTCTCTAATTGCTCCCAAACCTCACCCTTGGAGCAGCCAGCTTGGCTGTGGCTTTCCTCTTGAAAGACAGAAATCCTCAGCTTATCCATCTGCAGGTCTCACCCACAAACACATGTCTCTGTCTCCATATTTTAGACCTGTGGCTACAGCCTGGCCTCTTGGTCTACCTAGGGACCAGCTTTGCTGCTTTTTCTCCCAGGATCTTCTTCCCTTTGCTTTATTTCCCCATCCTAAAATTAACTCCGCTCTCTTTCTCCTTTGTTCACAGTATTCCAAGCAAGTAGATCATGGTGAGGAAGAGCCAAAGTGAAAGAAACTTTTATAATACAGGAGCAGCCCAGCAGTAAGTGAAGAAAGAAAAGGGAAGAAAGAGGAGAAGAAAGAAGAGAGAGATTTCTTCTGAAATCCCTCTTTCTTCTTCCTCCTGCTTTTTTCTCTGGTGTTTATATAAATCCTGTATCTGCTAGAGCAAGGAACAAAGTGACTCCAAAGACTGAAGCCTACACAGTACCCAGGGAATAAGCTAAAAATAATCTATTTTCTGTTCCAAGTTTTATGGAATGTAGAAAAATTGATCTCTCTTTTCTCGGGATAGGACTGGGGAAAGAATTTCTTCTAAAATCTGTAAAGTAATGAAAAAATGCATCTTCCCAGCTGGCTCGTGTTTTTACCTGCATCTCTCTCTCTCAATCATATTAAATATATGCTTTAACATATTAAAACCCTGCTCTATGTCAGGAGGGAGGTTGGGCCAGCTGGCACCCTGCGTTGATTTCTTACAGTTAATTAAGGAATGTTCCATGGCAGTTCAGGAGATGCAGTAAGTCACAAGTCCAGTCCCCTGTATCTCAAACACAAATATCAGGCAAGCCCAGTTACTGAACAGCCCAAAATGCTTGGTTTAGGAGCAGCTTCTTCTCCCCTAAGGTTGACCCATCCGGTTCTCTCGGAAGCTTCCTGGTAGTAATACCTCATTATAAAGCAGAAAAAAGGGTTGTATTCAAGAAGCCAAAGCAGAAACTATGAGCAAATTAAACTAAATTCCAGCCCATTCTTGGACCTTCTTTAAGGTCAGAAATCTTTTTATTGTGAGCCAGTTTTTGAGTAAGTGACCCAAAAGGCTTTGGGAGAATGGCCTGGATAGAAACTT
Source organism: Jacana jacana (assembly GCA_013400555.1). Classification (NCBI taxonomy): domain Eukaryota; kingdom Metazoa; phylum Chordata; class Aves; order Charadriiformes; family Jacanidae; genus Jacana; species Jacana jacana. The sequence continues at coordinate 520,859 of VZTM01027575.1, forward strand.
TGGTACTCATGTCAGCGATGTATTTTTAGAACACTAAAAATAATCTCCATGGAAAATAGTGGCTTTACAAGTCTGGATGCAGGAGTCCTTTGCCCACAGACCAAGATAAAATTAAACAGTGAACTACGTGGCTGTCAGGCCTGTGTCAAGCAAAACATCTCCACGCATCACTCAGCTGCAGAGCTGTTGGTAACACTTCGGGCAGATTAACGTATTTCCCTTATCAGAGCCTGGTAAGGTTTTTATGCATTTGCTCCTAACAATTTCTTATTGGCAGAAGCTTCAGTCTTGGCTGATAGAGTGATAAGCACAAACATAATTTATCCTGATATGATGTTCCCAAATTCTTATCTGAAAGGTTTAATCAAGGCTGATTGGTTTGCATTTTCCCCCAGCTAACATCTGGGTCTTCCAGACTCTTTTGTTATTAACATTTCAGTGTTTCTTTTTCCATCACTGGGAAGTATTTGGTACAGACTTACCAATCAATTTATAATGACAACAGCAACAATAAAATGCTTTATAAGCACAACAAGCAGCAGGAGAATGACTAAATTAAATGCAAGTTTGTATATGTGTGACAAAGGCACAAGATTAAAGCTAGCACTTCTTGGGAATGGCATTTTATCAAAGGCAACGAGTCTGACAAAATGAAATTGCTCCAGCCTTAGCCCTAAACATCCAAGGTAATTTTAGAGTGACCTCTTCCACACAGGTATCCAAGATCAGGCTACAGCACCAGTGAAGTTCTGCTCGGTCCCACCTACTCTAGTCAAAGGAAACATGGCTGTTTCCAATCATCAGAGTAATGCAACAGACACAAACTAGTACAGCCACAGCCTGCTCATTCAAAATCGAAGGGCTGTGCAGCACACTAAAACACAGTAAGGCCCGACAGATTTTTAAATCACACTTTTAGCCTATTCCTGCTCTCACTGACTTCTTCAAGAGCTGCCAGATAAGGCTGGAGTCTGATCAACTAGACAGCAAGCAAGAAGCGCAGGTATTAAAGTATCAGGTGGGTAAGAAAGACAAATCCAGCCTTACTCTCCTGATCATTCTGGCTTCTCTGCAGAGCTGGCAAAGAGAAGACAGACTTCCCAGACAGACTCACCAACTCATTCCTGGAGGAGGCTCCCTGGCCCTAGAAGGATCTGGTGATGACCTGGGCTCAGCAAGTAGGCATAAAGATGGATTTGCACATAGGGGAAAGCTCATGGCTTGCTAATACTTCTAGCAGAGTGACAGACTCCTCTACTGAGAAAATAAAACTTCACACAGTAGTGGAAAATTCATCACCTGTCTCTCCCAAGAAGTTACAATGGACACTGTATATTCACACGTCAGCTGAGCAGCTACACTTTACCAAGCACAAGGGTGTTAAACAGAAAATCCTTCTGCTGCTCACACTTTCCCAGAGACCAGCTCCTTATGGAAGTGCTAGAGACAGACATCAACAGAGAGAGATTTACCTTTATTTGCCAATAAGAATAAAAAGTCTTGAAGACTTAAGACATTCCCCTAGGTTCCTGCTGGCATTTCCTACCCTTTCTGGTTGTCATATGCAAATAAAAATTGAGAAGGACCAGAACAGACTGAAACATTTGACCTTAGAACAATACACAACCCAAGGTCCTCACAGTAAGGTGACTGCCTGCAGAATCTGCTGCCACAGGAAGTTCTTGGATGCAATAAAAATCAATAAAGTAAGTAAGTAAGTAAATAAATAAAATCCTATGAAGGGAGGAAGATAAGTTCTTCTTCTGTTCCCCTATCTTTATTTTCTGTACCATTTTAACTTCTCACCCTTTCTAAAGGGTCCAGCGAACACTTCTGGCCACCACAGGGGCTCCTCCTGTTTCTGTCATTTGGCCAGACCCCTGGCACCCTCTTCTACAACACCAGCCCAGTCGGTTAGGTGAAGCTCGTTTCAAGAGATAAGAGCTTGTGCTTGACTAATGCCCTTGTTTGTATTAGACTGGTTCAGGAAAAGAAAAAAACACGAGGTTGAGCTGTATTATCGCCTGTCTTTATTCCTATTTTCTGTAATGACATCTGAAGGTTCCCCAGGACTGATCCACGATTGAATCCCAAATCTTGGTTGAAAATCTGAATTGCTCAGGTCCAACATTGAACCTCAAAGCATCCTCTCCCACTGACTGATTTCCAAGATCACAGCCTTTTGCACAACTCTTCAATCAATCAGTTCTGGCCTGAACTATCAGTACAGAAACAACACCTGCCAATGGTAGAGCAAGGTGACCCAAGAACCTCTTTGGATTTCAGCAGAAATACCAAGAGTCAAAGCACTGCTCCACCAGCGATTTCAGGGTTAGAAGCATGCTCCAAGCAGACACTACAGGGAAATCTTGAGAACTACTCAAAAATTTATTCAGAGTTATAGAGTTAAAGAGGCTTTTAGACACAGCGTGTAATCTTGTCAGAGCCGATTAGATCTAAACAAAAGTGATGGGAAGTCTTCCCTGTTAATGTGCAAAAAGCTCTCGTTAGTGCTTTATTATTCACTAGCCCTGCACCTCTGTTCTCAGTGACTTTGTCACCACAGAGCATTAATTATTAATGTTAAGCCACACTTTTTTGACAGTAGGGAGAAAGAAGGCGTCTTTAACAGAGGCAATTTTCAATCACATTAAAAGGACACTCAGGCTCTGACAAGCTGGAGCTGCCTTGCTGCTCCAGGGCAGAACTTTGCCTTCCCAACAGCTAACACCCAATGGCAGGATTTCCTTGCCGCTGGCCCAGTTCCACACAGGATAGGGCTGGGGTGCAGTGGTCCAACCAAGCAGCCTAAGCCCAGAGAAGACTCCAGCATGGAGTGCAACCACAACCATGCCTGGTCTGTGCGCAGCACAGGAACATGTTTCCCTCCTCTGCCTCCAGCCTGCCAAAGTCTCTGCCCAAATCTGGGCTGGTGTCCGAACAGCTCAGACATGAGGCAAGGTTTGGTTCAAATGCAACCTCAGGCTTAAATTATTATGTAGATCTAATCCTTGGGTTCCTCCCCACCGGCTGCTCAGATATCGCCTTCTCTCTCCCTACGATTGCTCCAAATATCTCCCCTATTTAAGGTACAGAGATGATGATAAAGATGGACAAGGTCTCCAGGGATTAAATTATTAACAGATGAGACAGAGACTATTCCAAATCTCTGATATTTATGCTCATGCCTATACGTTTCTATAAAAAGCCCGTGGATCGCATACATACATCTTACACATGTGCGCTCCACGAGGAAGAGGAGGGCCTCTCACAGCACTTTGGCTGAAACCACTGCCATTTCACAGGCACTGGGGATGGAACTCAGTATACTGTTGCTCTTCGCTCTGTCTTCGCCAAATAATCAATTAGGATTTCACTAGGAACTAACCAGCGCGCACAGACGCACACATGTATGTGTGTGTGCCATAAAGGGAAGCCAAACAGGACTTTTCTTTCAGTTTGTTTCAGCTTATTACCCTGCCCCTCTGGACCTCTAACCTATTTTTAGAGATTATTGAATTCAAGCAAAGAACACGGGAGAACAGCCTGTCTTTGTGACTCACCACCCCACTACTACCATGGTGGCATCTGACAGCATCTCTGTGTTCAAAGGTTGTTTTTTGGATAATCTTCTCATTTTATGGTTGACAGCATGATGATTTTAAGCACCTCAGATGCACACATCCATCTTATTTTATTCACAGGCACTGCTGAGGTTTCAATTCTTTTTTGTTTTGGGGTGGAAAGAAAAGGATAAAGAGTTTGGTCTGGTTTCTCTTTCCTTGTTTGAAGCTGTATGTAGGTAGCTAATAATTTTTAATCGTGGCCCACATTCTTCAGAAAGCAGGAAATTATCTTTCCACTGTCTCCATTCAGCAAAATATTTTCAGTGAAATAGAATGGATGCAGTACCAGATTAGATAAAGATACATGTCTGCAGAGGGAAGCAATAGAGATGGAAGGGGAAAGTCCTGATCCAAAGAGAGTTGAACATCATGGGCTTTGAAACAGGTCCTGGAAGGACACACAAGAAAGGAAGTTTAAAACACTGCTGATGAAAAGGAAAGAATGGGTAACAGAGGATACAGAAGGAAAATCAGACTGGAGGAGGTGAAGCTGGAAGGATAACCCAGAGAATATTTATCATCACCAACTACAACAAGATCTGCAACACAGGACTGCAACTCTGCAAAGGTTTATGCTTGGGGAATAGAGCCTATGAAGGCAGCGAGGCTGAACTGTCCCATCTACCACCACCATGGATGTTTCTGTGCTGCCCCAGGACCCAGTGACTCCTCCAGCACAAAGCGTTAGGTCTTCCCAGCCTCTGCCAAAGGGCAGTGAAGCATCGTGCACAACCGTGCTTCTGGAAGCTCTTTCTGCAATATTTCTACTAGAAAGTGAGCAGATGCTACTGAACATCCATCAGATAGTAGCAAGTCCAAGCGCAACTGGTCAGAAACAAGACATTCAGAGAAGGAAGTGGAGGCAGTGGGACAGATTGCCAATTGAGGAACCAAATTGGACTTCAGGAAATTACTCTGCAAGGCCTTGGGTAAATCAGATAACCTTTTCAGCTCTCTGAACGTGCCTGAACACAGTTTTTGTATCAATCTGACTGTAAAGAAATCAACACAGCTAAATTAATGATCCTATATCACACCTGCAGATGCACAGATTACATTTTAAAGCGTTTTTAGTCTGATAGATTGTTTTGTTTCAAAACAAAAATGAAGAATCTGATTTAATCACTCTGATTTTGTTTGCACTGATTTGATGAAATCAGTGTAAAATCCAACAGTAGACCCGATGTTAAGCAGAATAAAACTCCCTTTCCATTATATAAACATAGATAATACAGCCAGACAAGACCTCGAGGGATCATCCATAATGTCTCCTCTGCCCCAAAATGGAATCAATTCTACCAAAGCCATTCCCTCACAGCTCACAGGCCCATGTGCAGCTACAGCTGTGCTCCCTTCTTTCAATCATGGAGCTACAGCATCCATCAAAAGGCAGTCTCTGCTGGAATCCTGCTGCTATTAATACTTCAATTCCCCTAACAGAGCTTATTTTGAAAAAATTACGTATAATGTAATGGCTCTGAATTTGTAAGTCATCAAAAGAACAAGCTTTGCTTTTGATAATCTCTATTTCAAGAAATGCTATAATTTCTCTTTAAACAGGATTTATTTTTTCCACATATTCTGTTACTGGTTTGGAATCTCAAAATGTACTTTAGCCCCTTGGGGAGAAGATCCAGCTATCCATCTCTTAACTACTAATCTGTTTTTTCTATTAAGACAGTTGAGTCTCTCCTCCCTCAAACTCGCTGGCTATACTGATGAGTCATTAATTGATTTTTTTTTTCCTTCTTCTTTTTGAAACAACTACAGTAGGCTAAAATCAAGCAAGGAGCATACTGAAGAATTCAATTAACTTCTGGCTTGTTGGGCAATAAATAGTGCAGCATTGTATTCTGCCACTCTGTATTCTTATTCTAGTGTCTGGAGATTGCCCAGATGTTTCGTCCTCCATGGGTTTTTGGGCTGTTTTTTTTTTTGCTGCGGAAGGCTTTTGCCTCCGGGCTGTGCAGCACTAGCCTCTGCTCTCCTGACTCCAGTTAATCTACATGGCTGTCAGAGCTGTCACATGAATGGTGAATCATGGCCTCTCGCTGCAATCACTTCAACCCCTGGGGAAGTGCTCAGAGCAGACAGCTGCACAAACCCCCACCCCAGCAAAGTTTCTCCTGGATGAGGATTTTACAAATCAACTTGGAAATAATCGCAAAGCCTGACTGACAGGCCCCTGGTTTTTAAATAACAGAAATTTGTCAAAAACAAATTGGTTGTCTTTCAAACAGACACCCTGTTAGAGTCTTTTTTTTTTTTTTTTTTAGCCCTTCTCTTTCCTTTGCTGACTTTCCTATTTCCAAACAACAACTGGATCCATTTTCTCCTAAACAAACTTGAATTACAAAGGAATGTTGTTCTGCTATACTTAATAGATTTGCACATTTTTCCCTTTCTTCTTTAGTCTTTCCCAGTATAACATATAATCCTTTGCACCTGCAAAAGCTCCACAGACTGCTGACTGCCAAGAATCCACCACGTGACCCTGCTTCCATGACCAGAGATCCTGTGTTTAAAGAGAAAGAAAAATAAAAAGTTATTAAATGTTTGAATCTATCTGATCCCCATGTGAGTTAACTCTGAGGATGGGAACTTAAGTGAAAAGCTATTTTTGTGGCATTTTTCAGTGATGTAATAAGTGATTTTTCCCAAGGAACTTGTGTACTTGAACAAGCAGATGGAGTGAGAAAGATGTCTGGAAATGAGGAGGGCTTGGAGCAAATTGCTTTCAGGGATTTCATATGTATGTATTTAAGCCCGTGGCCATGCAACTTTGCAAATATTTGGTGAAATTATTTTTGTTTTGGCAGATGAAAGAGTGCAAAGCAAAACACTGAGCGGGGGGACAGCATGCAAAAACCAGTATCGGTTCAGCCCAGCCATAGCACACGCTCACATTTAAAATCAACGGCGAGACAGAAGTCCTGTTTGCCCCCAACATTTCCTAAACCAAGCCTTCCCCTCGCGGTCCCCAAAAACCCCCATCATTAAGAAATTACTCTTATCACTCCCATTATATCCCAAAGCAGGTGTGTCTCTGTTTTTGACTTGGCGCCATTAGGGACCACACACCCTTCTCCCCTCCGCCTCTCCCACACACCATGCTCCAATCCATCAAATCACAGCATCATCTCAACAGGCACACTGGAAAACACCAACAAGAATGGTGCCTTCTTAAAAACACCCATCGAGAACCACGTCAAACAGGCTGACGAGTCCAACTGATATCAGCATCAAAGGCCAACGCGTGCTGGGATGGTTTTTACGCCACCAGCTGTGGTCACTTTGCTCCTCCTCCACCCCAACCCATCAACCCTTTCCCATCTCAGGAAATGCTTAACTTTGGAAATTCTCTGGGGGAGAGGTGGCTGGTTTATGACGTGAGAATCGGTGCTGAGCAAAAAAGGGATGGGATCCATGGCCCTTCTCAGTGGCGCTACCTTGTTCTTTTTAAAGCCATATTACTTCTACCCTATAAAGCTTTCATAAAAGCAATCCAATAGCTGTGCTCGGCTGAGCTACTGCTCTCGGGCTCCTGGTCTGTAACACAGCCACTTTCCAGTGGGGCACGAGAACTCGTTTCCCTCATTTGCTGACTCTTCATTTAGCACACAGTCCTTGCAACTCACTTCTTCCAACTTGGCTGGTGGTTATATTTCAGTTGAATGTTTTAAAAATCAAACTGTTCAAGCAACAATGGCCAGCCACAATGTTGTTTGGTATCCTGCCACAGCTAAATAGCTGCAGCTCTGCTGTACGAAAGCACTAAAGGGATTTCAGTTGCTTTAATGCTAGCCATTCTTTTCCTGGTGTTTTGAGTATGGGTTTCTATTCTGCTGTCACCCACAGCAGAAACTGATTTTCATCTCATAAATAAATAGATTGGGATTCATAATTCTTCAAACCCATAAGATGCTTTTCTGGAATAACTTACACTCTTTGGACACATAGTTTTCTTGCGACTCAGTCCTGCTGGATGAAGGACACACACCTCCTAAGACAAAAGGCACTACTTTCCAAAGCATCTACACATTGTCAAAGCATAAATCTCACCTCCAAAACCCATTTTCAAAATATTTCCGGTGCTTAAAAATCCTCAAACTGAAAGTCAGGTTTTAGAAACTGAACTGCTGGAGCCACTTGATAAAAACAAAATTACTGTATTTTTTTGTTAAACATTCTCCAAACATCTATACATCTATAACTAAACCTGAGAACTCAGAACAGTTACTTCTGGCATGCAATAAAATGCCATGGAAGGTCTGTTTGGAAGACTAGGAAGAAAATCAGCACATTAATACAGAATTCATGGCTTTGCCAGAAGCCCAGCCTATTCTCAATCACTATGGGGTTTTATGTTAATGGCATTGTCCAAAGAAGTAGGAAAAGGTCATTCTTATTTCTTGGCATGAAGCTCTGAAATCTAGTTTCTGATAAAGCCTGGCTTCCCAGTACAGCTCTGCACAAAGAACCTTTGCCAAGCAAGGCAAATGGTGATGAATTCCCATCCATTATGCCTGCAAATTGACAACAGGTATTTCTAACAGTCATGCAATACGGAAAATTGTTTAGAAGGGTGGAGCCAGGAACAGTTCAATTAAATTAGGGGAAAGGAGATTTGAGGCTGGAGAACAGGAAGAAAATTCCCCAACAGTGAGGTCTACCAAACAGCAGAGCCAGCCTCCCCAGGGAGGAGAGGAAAGCCCTCTCCTTTGAGTCATTTAAAAATAGACTGGAGAAGGCACTCAAGACTGTACTGTGGGGAATAATCCTGCATTGGCAAGGGCAGGATGAGATGACTTCATGCATTTCTTTCCATCTCTGGCTTCGGTGATTCACCCAGAGCTTCAAACCTGAACATGCAGAAGAGCAAGAGAGAAGCAGGGCATGAGGACATCATCCCAGAGGATGCCAGGAAGAACAAGTGTCACAGGGCCAAGAGGACTGTCAGGGCTCTGGTCCAAATTTTTTCTAACCACACTCATGCTGCAGGCCAAGCTGATGTGCTGAAGGTCACACATGTTTTCTCTCATAGCCCATGGACCCACTAATTGACAGGGCTTTGCAGTAAATTGGGGTTGTAAGTTCTTCAAAGCACTCGCCTTTAAGCTGCATCAAGCATGGTTTTAATACCATTAACACAGGGCAAAGCACAGAAGTTATTTGAGGCTTATAGATCGCTAAAACTAGAAAGAAATACAGGATTCATATACGTATCTCCGCAAAACACCAACTTTGGACAGCATTGCTGGCTACTGGCAGTGCCTAGGTCATGCTCTGCCATCCTAGACACTGCACAAATTCAGAAGAACCTTCCCTCAGGCACCTCCACTCCTGGGAATAACAGCGAGAGCTCAGGTCACACAGAAGAAGGGGGTCAGACGCAGGCTCAGAGCCTGTGGGTCACAGCTCCCTGCTCAGAGCCTCTGTAAAGGGCAGAAGCGCCCACGTCATGCCTGCAGAAGCCCTGCAATTACACTGCTTTTCCTACACATGCTCTTTCAATAGAAAACATAATCCAGGAGTTATGAGCAACACAACTGCAAGAATTGGGATCAGCCTGGTTTGTCCACCAGGGCCACCACAAGGCTCCTACCTGCTTCCACTGTGCTCCTCCTGCAGAAGGCAGCAGGAGATAACAAGAGTTTTACAGGGCCATACCCATTCCCACTAGTATTCCCAGCCTAGGAAAGCAAAATGACAAGGAGCACATTACATGAAAGCGGGCCGCCATGCCCAGCCTGTGTCATGTGTATTCTATTAAGCTGAAGGCTGAATAGAAGACTTTGTTTTCCACTTCAAAGGACCCCATCCCAATCTCTCGCTCTTCCCTTATGAATAACAAATTGGAAATAAATCTTCTGGCTGAAGTGCATGGAAACTCGTACAGTTGGGGCCCTCTGCAGCTTCCCAGCTCCAGCACATGCTAATTTTTTTTGTAAACACTTTTTGGTGATATATATGTAAATCTCGCTGTGCATTGCCACACCGTGTAAAGCAATACAGCAGGAGTGTCCTCAAGGGATGGGACACAGCGGGAAGCCTGAATGCAGATTTCCAATTATTCACAGGGATAATGTTCACAGAGAAGGGTCAAGTTTTATATATGGGCAGAGCCTTACTTTTCTTCCCAGTGATCCCATTCCATGTTGTCCCATAGGCCAGGATCCTCTGCTTCTCACCACAAATGTTATTTAGCTTGTTTGTTTCTGAGAATATGAGGACACCCTATTTTGCTGGGCAGAAGGTGCACTGGAAAAGTCACTCTGAGGATATACCAAAGGCCTTTTGATCTAAAAAACAAACTACAAAAGAAAAGATTACCACCACCTTTAAGTACAGGGAGGAAGTACAGGGTGCCACAAATGTGGGCTCCTGCGTGTTGCAGCCACCTGGCCTCCAGATGGCAAATAACCTCGGACTAGTTCCCACAACTCCTTACCTGTGTGTGCCTGTCACCTTTGCCATTTGGTTGTGGTAAAAGTTTGGGGCAGAAATCAGTCAGCTCTGTCCTCCCAATGCAGGAGGTCTTGGTGTTGGTCTATATTCAGGACACCTAAGCTATGGTGAAAGTGCAACACTCCCATCATTCTCAAACCTGGTGCCCAGACCCAAACGCTGCAGAAAGCATTGCAGAGAATGAGACATCTCTGCCCTGGCCTTGCTATTCTTCAGGCACTAAGAGGCAAGCAGTCTTCATGGCATACACTAAACTTGAGCCTTGCAGCTGAGTAAATATTACGATTCACTCCAGTGATAAGTATCTGTAGTATTTCTGCATGCCCCTCTGTTGAAGACAGTGTTAAACTTCATGATAAGAGGGGAGAAAAATCTCTTTGAATTAATCACACGGATTTGCGTGCATGGGCAGCCCTGCAGAATGAGGAAAGGAAGACAATTTTCATGCTTGCCTTTGCTACTACATATTTTACTTGCAACGTGGCATTCTGCATGGCTGGTCCTTACAGATGCATGGCACATTAGCTACAGAAGAAGCAAAGCATTCATAAGCCGATTGCCTTTTCTACATGTAAAGTCAAACAGAGTACAGAGCCAAATGTCCTCCCCAGTGAATTTTTATGTGCATATGTGCAGCATATGTGCAAGTACATGTGTATATTATCTTGCAGGAAACATGCAAGCCCAAACATAGGAAAAACTCAATGATCTAAGTTCACTGTTGACATAAATGTTGAGACTCCATGTGCACTAACGGAGTTATACTCACTTATGCCAGTACTGAATTTGGCCCTAGAAATAAACCCACCCAAGTCCTAGATAAATTGAGAGAAAGAGAACAAAAGTTGGCCTACATGCAACAGCATATTTTTCACGTTAAAAGCATTTCATTCCCTTTTTCTCCCCATATAATACTGCACTGATGCCTGTGACCCATTTGGATGTAAATCAAAATGGATGTGCTAAAAGCCTGGTTAAAGAAAATGTCTTCAAAATAGTGTTCTCATGGCAAGGCAGAACATAATATGCCAGCTACACTCAGTTTCCATGGCAGGAAGGGCCATATATGTGTCTGGGGAGGAAAACGCACTTCTGAAAAATCACTTCAAAGTTCGGACGGTTTCCCTTGATCATCTGCACTGCTGCTACCTGCTAATAAATCTGTGCTCCACGCAGGCCTGTGTGAATAAATTACACGCAAGATTTACACGAGTCTTTTAAGGTTTTTCAGCAAGAAGCAAGTGTTAGTATCAAATGGTGAGCCCTTCATATGGATTACTACCAAACGTCCCCAGATGTCACTGGCAAGCTCGGTGACTTCCAGAGCACTGCCTGTGGTCTCGGCCTGAGCAAGAGCATCACAATCTGGCTCTGTCTCTGCAAGACTGCGTGAGCCTGTTTTACTTTTGCTGGTTTAAATGCCGCATTGATGATCCGAGGCCATCTGACTCCCTCAAACATGTCTGCAGTGCTGTAAGCAAGGATTGCATTTGTTCCTTTCCCTTTGGTGCAGATGGCATACAGCATTCCTTCGAATGCGCTTCAGGACTGTGTGAATGACACTTATTGTGACAGTAATAAAGCGAGGGCTGTTTGCTGAACAGCTGTTGGGTACATTGTTCTTTTGTGAAGAAAAATGCAGCCGTTATACTAATGGCATGCACACGCCGCACTGGCCACAAGTCATATCGCGCCTCGAAACACCCCCGTGGAAATCTCTTTTCCTGATACAGCACCTAAGCGAATGGCAGACACGTTAGCGCTATTTAATGATCGGGACTTAATCCCTAAATCAGCCCGGTCGTTGCTCAAAGCGGGAGCGAGGTATGGTAGAACGCTTACTGCACTGCCTGCAAGGAAATGGGTTTAAAGCTGGACCTGGGTTTCATTTACTCTTGACTTATGTGCAGCTGAGCACAGCAGAAAAGAAACACTAGACTGCTTCTCCAGGAAAAAGGGAAAGCTGTCACCTACCTACAGGGCAGGGAATACCGTTTTAGGCCTAGCTGGGCTACATTTCTCTATTTTCTACTTACCCTGTTAAACAGCAACAGATCTGATTGTAAATTTTAGGAGGGAAATAGCATGTGGTTTATTGTTTCAATGATGGAGTTATAAACACGTATTACTGCTGAGAACCCCAGCTGCCTGGGCAGAGGTATTCGGTAAACTTTTTGTTCTTATTAACTTTAAAAATCAGGTGCAATGAACTCCAACCAAGATGAGAGTCCTTGCCATCCAGAGAAGCTCACCAAGCAGTCTTTGCATGCTTCAAGGCTGAGCCCATCCTCTCTTGGCTGAGCCAAGAGAACCAAGCAAGCAAGGACACGTGCCAATGCTTTCATGTAGATCTATAGTCCATTCCACCAGCAGATTTCCTAAGCTCTGTTCCTCTCAACACAAGTGCCTGGGGTGAGAGCTGAACCTGAACAGCAAAATAAGAGACTTAAGGAAATGAATCCCAAATACTGCTGCTCTCCATCATGTGGGCAGCAAACACTTTAGGAACAACGTGAGAAACTTCTGCTCTGACCTAACCAACCTTCTTCTAGTGCTCAGCCTCACAGGGCTGGACTCTCCCCATTCTCTTTACTGCAACTCCTCACTTATTTAAAAGGGTGGAAACATGCCTGTGTGTACTCTTCAAACCATTCTCTTCTCCTGAAGCCAGCAAAGCATTCCTCTGCTTGTTTAGCATCTTAAACCACTGTTGTGCCACCACAATCATTACAAAATCTTGCAAGAGAGACCTGCCCACGTATCTCAGCTCCCTGTCACCAACAGTTGCCTCTGAAGGTCCAATCAAACCTCTCTCTTTGTAAAACACCATTCAATTTGTGAGACTTACAGATCTGATAAAATTATTTTATTGCTAAAGCCAGTGACAAGAAAAAAATCACGTGGGCTCATTACAGCTGCAGAAAGTCTGAGCTTTAGGTTTTGCCCAGCACCAAGGCAGAGAGGGAAATCCTGGCCTCACTGAGTGCCAGAAAAGCCAGAACATCACCTTGAGCATGGTCAGTCCAAGATTTTTTATCTTTCCTTGCAGGTCCTGCACCAGCAGAGCAGCAAAGTCTGTGCCAGCCCTCCCAGAGAGACTGCATGTGCAAGAGCAGGACTCACTGGCACACACTCCGTCTGGAGGGTGAAGTCAGCCTGACCCTGGCGTTATAGAGTCCTAGCAACATCCAAGTGGCTCATCTCAGAATTGGATGTGTCTAATGAAAATGACAAAAGGTTCCCAGGACAGTAGGGTTTTTTTCCTTAAAAAAAACCAAAAACCCAACAAACCCAACCAAACAAAAACCCTCTTTGTTTTTCAGGTCTACTAATCTGAGACCTCTGTCCTCCTGTCCCGCCTATTCCTTCCCTCCTCACTGGCTCCCAGAGCCTTTTCTCCAGACATACAATACATTTGGTCTATAAAGAGAGCATTCTCCATGTACAGCTGTGTTGGAGTAACTCTCAGAGGCTCTGAAGCGCAGCCAACATGCAGAAATAGAAAACCCAAGAGGCCTGAGTCTTGTTTCACCTGAGATGGGTTTATCTTAAACAGAGCACTGTTCTCTGAGGGACCCGACCGTTTCCAATCAGACATAAAAAACAGGCATTTTTGACAAGATGTTTTCAACTCAAACCTACCCAGAGGTTCTCAATTTTGTGTTGTGTTGGATTGTTGTGTTGTTGTTGTTGTTGTTTGTTTGTTTTTTACTCTATTTTTTTGNAATTAAAGTTGTCTTTTTTTCCCCAGGTCTAAAAGAGAAAAACTACAGATTAAAATGCTATGTGAAACAAATGATAAATCATTTATGTGCTGTTGGTAGGTACTCAGATATGATGATTAGATGTGCTGAATAAAACACCTGAACAGAGCAGAACAGAAGGTAATACAGACGGGAGGAACTCCACAGAACTACAATGATCTGAGCAGAGCCTCCCATCCTGGCAGCAGGGTGAAAGCAGAGACTCCCTGGAACCCACAACCATTTCATGCCAAATAGGCAGCCCTGTAATTTAAAATTCCCACAATGAAGAACACACATATAGTATTTCCAAAGCAAGTTACAGAGGAACCCTGGAAATTCCAGGGCCACATAGAAGGGGACTGTATCTTACATCATAATTCCAAATCTTGAACTAATACAGCAGGCAGTGTGCTTTGCCAGCGTATGGGAAGCACACCCCATCTACGTTTGACTGCCTTTCCTCACGGCCAGCTGGCTTTGGGATGGGATCAGAAGCACTTGCCACACCTAAAAGAACCTAAATCTGATCAAACTGCCACAGATCTGATCAATTAGCCATGGTGCTCCTCCGAGGGTTGGTGTAGCAGAGAGTAGATGAGATTCACAATGCCCCTCCCTTTCCTGAACTCTGAAAGGAATTCCAAAGCATTTTAGCTGTAAAGTCTGGGCTAAAAAGAAGAGAAGCACTACACTAACTTACCCTAGTAGAGAATTACAATATCTGTCCTGCACCATACACCTCTCATACACCATAGCACAGTTTCCTTCTCCCCTTTCGTTTATATCAATAATCTGTGCCAAAAATAAAATATGGAAAAATGAACAACTGGGAAGGGAAGGGACATTAAGCATGCACGACAGCCATTTCTTTACTGTTTTTTTCTTGAGTTATCATGAACTAAAGTGTGTGTTCACCCAAGTAGCCAACAGTAAGGCTTGTATTTGAAGCGGTGTGTTTCTTGCTAATTACTGCAACACCCCCTTTATCAGTGCCCATAGTGTATGTAAGCTTCTAGTTCAGTAATCTATCCAATGCTCTCTCTTCTAACTTCATTCAGTGCGTGCTATGCAAGTTTACTCTCACATAGGACAGCTGATCTACATTCACAAACAGAAGAGAACTGTGCATGTACACTATCTGGTTAAAACCAGTTGGAAGCACAAAGAGTAAACAGAGCAGCTTGAAGCAAAGCGGGTAGAGAAAATGGGATATAAAACCACCTGATTTGTTGCCTACAACGAGCCTTTATTAGGCTTCTTTAAGCTTAACACCCTACTGCTGGCTGCAGGCAGCATATATGTGAAGGAAAAGGAAACTCTCTTCCGTGTGCCTTGTGAGCTGTCCTTTACCGTGGAAAGATATTTTTCCCCGTTTTTATGGAAAGTAGCTCATTCTTGGAATTATAAGACTGTGTCTAGCATCCATCAGCTTATGCAACTTTGTACTAATGGTTTTTAAAATGACACAGTGACAGCACTTGTTCTGTTCTCTTCTGTGAGATGACCCACACACAGCAAACACAGCTGTTCCCAAATGTATTTTCTCAATTAATCCCATTAACACAGCGCAGAATAGTGCCTCAGACATTATCTAACCAACATCCTCAGTAAACTCACCTATGTTCAGGCTTGGTGCCATTTGTCCCTTGTCCTTTCCAATCCTACTTCTTTGTAATTACTGTCTCTTCATGCTCCTTTCATGCACCCATGAGAAGCCCTACCCTGAATCATGCTCCTATTGATGCTACTGGCCACATACAGCCTGTTGATGGGACCATAATGCTTTTTTTCCTTTGTTGTACCATCAGGGCAATTTCTTTTAAGAGCTTCATTCATATAAACGAAACATACTCTGCTTTCACTGCCTGGCTTTGATGTGACAAACCTTGAGCTCTCACCATGGGCTGAGCCAGAGTGACTGGAGCACACAAGACTGATTTTTGCCATGTTCTACTCCTGGTTTTACAGGCAGAAGAATATATTGCAACTGGTCCATGGAACAAACTTACCCAGTTTTGTTTCTCTTCAGATCTGCACTGACCTCTTTAGATTAAACATGATGTCTCATCCTAAGTGACTCACTCCTGTAGCTAACTAAATTCAAACTGTCTTCTCTAAAGCCTGCAATCTAAACAATACGTTTTATTATCACAGCTACGTGGACATTAGTTAAAACAACTCTACATTCTGAAAACAGCTACACGATGTTGCTGGTTTGTGTGGTTTTGGCAAGAACACTGCCCTATTTCTCTTTAAGCACTGCCACCTCTTGCTCCCAAAGACGCTGCTGCACTAACAATTAGCAGGTCAGGCCAGTACCATTGCTGAAGAGTTTACAGAAAGCCATTCCCAGACACTGGCAGGGAATTGGATTCCTAATAAGGCAGGCAAAGCTCGCCTGTGCGATGGGATGATACCCAGACACCGCAGCAGTTAGAGCTCACGAAGCACCTACAGAATCCTCTCCAAAACACAGCTCAGTTCTGTGAAAGCTCTTGATGTATTTCATGCTCCTCCTTCCATGGACTCCCCTTTATATTTGACTCCACAAAGACTCTAGATGCAAACATTCAACACTGTGGGCTCCAGAACAACACACTCTACTGACACACAGCGAGAGGAGAAGCTATTGTCCCAACCAAGCATACAAGGACCGAGGAGACCATACGCTTTCCTCCCTCAATAGAAGCAGCAAGGGGCAAGGAAGATTGTCACTGGTTCCCAGTACCTCTGCCCAATTAAGGTCTCGGTACCAAGCTTTCTCAGAAGTCCAGCACCCTTAACAATGAGAAAACTACTCTCCTCCACTTCCTCTCTTATAAATATTATATTTTACTACAAGGCTTTTAAAGTTCTGCAATAATTTTGGTGCTCCCGAGCCAGGATCTCAAAGCACCTGACTTCCCTTCATCTTTTGCTGTCGGCTAAAGGAAAAACAGAGGGACAGAGAAATTACATGACTTCAGATCCAACTCTGCACTCAAAAATCTAGACCCCAACTCTGTCCATGATAAACAAAGCAACCACCTGGTGGGAGAACAGCTCATCATTCTGAAAGGCTGCACTGTTAAAACATCATCCAGTTGACACCTTCTTTAAATGACCTTTAAATAAAGTACATGCAGCCAATCAAAACAGCTTGTCAGCGATGCACCGAGAGCCTCTCCCTGTCTACAAAACCAAGCTCAAACAGTTTTTTGCTGTCATTCGCAATTTCCTGTTACCTTGAAGAGTGAAATGCTAATACAAATAAAATAAAATATATCACACAGCTCTAGGTGGTTCCCTCTCTCCTTTAATCAGTAAAAAAAAAAGCTAGCGCAGAAAATAAGACTTTTGGCATGTTGGAGAATAAAATTTAGACTGTATGCCAAATATCAGTGCTTAGATATTTCCTTGTATTTTGCAGATATTCAGTCAAAAGTTCTTCACGTTCACAGGTGTTTTGGTACATACTTGCAGAAGACACTAAGTTGGGTGCGAGTGTTGATCTGCTTGAGGGCAGGGATGCTCTACAGAGGGACTTGGATAGACTGGATAGGTGGGCCAATGTTAATGGCATGGCCTTCAACGAGGCCAAGTGCCAGGTCCTGCACTTGGGCCACAACAACCCCATGCATCGCTACAGGCTTGGGGCAGTGTGGCTGGAGAGCTGCCTGGCAGAAAAGGACCTGGGGGTGCTGGTCAACAGGCGGCTTAACATGAGCCAGCAGTAGGGTGAAAAAGAGGGAATGGCTGCAAGCTGCAGCAGGGTAGGGTTAGGTTGGACATTAGGAAAAAGTTTTTCACAGAAAGAGTGGTCAGTCAGTGGAACCAGCTGCCCGGGGAGGAGGTGGAGTCACCATCCCTGACAGTTTAAGAGTAGATTAGATGTGGTGTTGAGGGATCTGGTGTAGGGGAGAACTTGTAGAGTAGGGCTGATGGTTGGACTTAATGATCCCAAGGGTCTCTTCCAACCTATATGATTCTATGATTCTATACTTACTGATTCTTGGATGTTCCCATTATTGTGATAATCAATTTAAGTTACCATGGAAACCTTTGTGAAATGTATAACTTACATTTCTATCATTAAAAGGGACTTACCTTTAGGGACTCCCAGAGGGGAAACTGTACCAGAGAGAAAGGAATCTGTATAGGTGGGAAAAGAAAAAACAACAACAACATAATGTTAAAAAAGCAAATTAGGTTGGCATGTTCCTCAACCGGCTAAATTAGGACCCGCTATTGTTCACCCAGTGAACTGTAGCACTTACAAATCTTTAAGGATACTTTATGTACATTGCCATTAGATGACTGGTTTCACTAAAGCAGTTTTACTTTGTTTATCACATTCCCTGCTGAGAGGTTAATGTACTGTTACCAGGGTGGCCTAGAAGAGCAAAAGCACCGTGATCTACTGCAGGGACTTTCTCGGTTTGACACTCAGCCAAGAAAGCTGTAAGGATGGTTCAAGACACACCGTCCCAAGGCCAGGAACACAACTTGGCAAGAAAACATTTTCAGCACTACACACTCCCACAAATGCCGAGCTGAAAACAGTTGGGCTCCAACCAGGGCTTTGCGGTTTGGGCATCAACTGCAGAAACTCTCCTGAACGTCTCCCAGTGATCTCACAGTTACACGCTCCCTTGAGAATTCAAAGCAGGTTGTGAAGCTCTACCACAACCCAACCAAAAGCCAAGGGAGAAGGCTTGGTGGTTCTCATTGCCCACAATAAGAAGTTCTTCTGTCCAACAGCAGCCCGTGTCTCCAGCTTGCCTCATTCCCGCTGCCATGCATCCCCAGCAGCG
Organism: Jacana jacana; assembly: GCA_013400555.1. Classification (NCBI taxonomy): domain Eukaryota; kingdom Metazoa; phylum Chordata; class Aves; order Charadriiformes; family Jacanidae; genus Jacana; species Jacana jacana. The sequence continues at coordinate 539,492 of VZTM01027575.1, forward strand.
CTTGTGCATTTCCAGCTCCTCTGCAGAACTCTCTTAACAGAGAAGAAAAAAGCATACATACTACTCCCTCAGCTCTGTAGTCTATACAGGGTCAACACATGTAGGAAATAAGTTTTCACCATTGTGATTCCTTGCAAGAAGAAACATTACTTTCCAAGGTTTTACCTTTCTTTATTGTTTTCTCCTCCTCCAGTCTCTCTACTAAGTTCTGCTGGCTCTTCCTCCTCCTTTACCACTCTGACAAGCCCTGTCCAATATCCACCTCTGGTACCACCCCTGCCTTTGATATCTCCAGCCTGCATATTTATCTCAAGACAACTTGGAGGAAGGAATCATTGTGAAAATACAAGGCTGTGCCAGAATTGCACTACAGCTGCCTCTGCAGGTTTGCTTTGCCCCTGTCCAAATGCTTCTGCCGTTATCTCTTCCACTTCAACAGCTGGTCAGCTCCAGTTCAAATGTTCTTCAGGTATATATTTTCTTTTCCTACTCTTATCTTCCTTCCCCAAGCATGATGCATGCTGGATTAGTTTCCCCCTTTATGTTGGCTGATTTTGTAATTAGTCCATTATTTTACTAGTCTCAGAAAGCTTTTGCCATGAAAAGCCATACACACTCAAAATGGGTCACACTTAACATACATAAATCTTTGCTCCGTGTAATATGAGTAACATCAGGTTAAAAACATCCACTCCAGAGATATGAACAGCTTATTAAATCCAAATTCCGGCTACACAAAGGAATCTGAAATGGTACATCCACTCAACATCGCCAGAGCTAAAGAGTATTGTCTGCTTCAGTGTGTTGTGACTAATGATTAATAAATGAGTCTATTAAGTTAATCTGCCAGGCAAAACTAAGCTTGACAGACACCTGCCACCAAAAATTTGTTATCTATTCAGGCAGGAAATGGCAGTGAGAAGAAATCAATGTCACTGCTGTACATTGAGCTGACAAACTGAAATCTCAGAGGAAGTTTGTCATCCTGAACAATGAGCAATATCCCTGGTGGCATCTCAGAGCCCCAAAATAAAGGTCAGACACGGCTCTTATTTATCAGGGTCTGGAAACTCTAGTGTAGCAATTAAATTTCATCTTTGATACTGGGTGAAAAAGTCCAGCTATTTGACAGTAATGTGTGGTAATATATTTATGAGAAGATATATCTATCTCCACATGCTGCTGCATCATTGTTGAATTGGAGTTAAATAGCATGATTTCTTTGCCATGTAAAATGAAAAGCACCAAGATCTTCTACCATCTAGGCCAAAAACTAGAAACAGTATCCAATATATTTGCTTCAAATTTGTTAAAAAAGAGAAAAGGAAATGCTCTGTATCCAGCTCTACACCAAACAAAACAAGCTTTCAAATACAGTCTCCAAGTTTTGCTTTTTTTATACCCGCAAATGAGTGGTAAAATTATGCAGCTGTTAATAAGACAACAAGGGAAGCTTTTGACATAACCCCCTTTTTATCTCTTAGCTAGGAGCATTTCAATCAAAGAGGAAATTTGTTCACAACTGCTGTTTGATTTTTTGGCATTAGTGGCATTTGCTTTCCTTGCCCCGCTCAGCAGGGACCAGAATTGGATGGGGATTATCGGTTTGACTTGTGCTCGTGTGACCCACGAGAGATGTGGCAAAGCACAGGCTTCCAAAGGGCCTGGGAAGGTTTTGGATGTAGGTTGGTGGGATCTGCACAGCTGCCAGGCTCTGTCCTTTCTAAGATGCCTGCAGGACATGGGCCTAAACATTCATGAGTCATGCAATCATAGAATGGTTAAGGTTGGAAGGGACTTTTAAAGACCATCTAGTTCCAAACCCCCTGCCATGGGCAGGGACACATCCCACCAGACCAGGTTGCTCAAAGCCCCATCCAGCCTGGACTTGAACACCTCCAGGGACGCGGCATCCACAGCTTCTCTGAGCAACTCGTTTCAGTGTGTCACCATCCTCAGAGCAAAAAATGTCTTCCTGATATCTGAATCAGTCTCTTCCATTTGAAGCCATTGCCTCTACATCCTTTCACTACATATCCTTGTATAAAGTCCCTCTCCAGCTTTTCCCCTTCAGACAGTGGAAAGCTGCAATACGGTCTCCCATGAGCCTTCTCTTGTCCAGGCTGAACAACCCCAACTCTCTCAGCTTGTCACACTAATAGAATTTGAAAACTTGCAAAACACAATCAAACTAGGAAGCACCACCACCAAAACCACACAGAGCAGCACCTTTGTCTGCACTAAGAAGACCCTAACGAGATGTCCTCCATTTCTCATAGATGAAGACTCCATTGGAGCCTGTTTAGCAACATCCTGATTTATAAACAAAACCCACACAAGCAATTTCATGGGTACTGGAACAAAAGGGAGTCTGGCTTCCTGCAGATTTGGGACTCGTCATCAGATTCTCTGAAGCCAAATAATTTCCAATCCAGATTCAGCAATCTTCCTCATGACAGGGCTCTCTACCACATTTCCTCTCAACATCTATTCCACACTCCCTGTTGAAAGTTCTGTTCCTTCTGCAAGCCTTCCCTCAAACCTCTTAATCACCTTTATTCTCCCCTCACACACATATTTTCAAGAAACTTCTATTTATCTTTGCAGCCTCTGCCCTTCAGCCACATCTCCATGGCCAACATGTCCATGGGCTGCCCATACACCCCTTTTCCATGAGCCTTGTCTCCCTCAGAGACCAGACTAAACGGCCCACACCCAAAAGCAGGATTAATATATGCAAAAATAAATAGCTCTACAAGAGTAACTCATCCAACAATGAAAAAGCCTTCAGATGGTTTATTGCTCTTTATTTCTCTACCACGACAGACGTGACAAAATCTCGCTGTCTAGGGACCCTTCTTAACTTGAACATTTGCAGCATTTCATTCCTTTTCATATTTTGCTTTTTAAAAGAAAAGCTCTTCAGCAATGAACAGAATCACACCCTGCCAGGCAGTGATATTTATGTCTGAAATAGGCTAAGGCAACAATAAAAATGTGGTCCACACATGTGGGTAACTTTCTGCCAACAAATATGAAACCCTGGCAAGCTCCACCACCTCTCGTTTGACATTAATATAAAATAGCCAGAGAGCACCGGTTCTCATGGCTGGCCCAATGTTATATAACTGAGCTGTTTGTTCAATACAGTCAACTCTTACACACACTTTAAAAAAAAAAAAAAAAAGAGGAAAAAAAGCGCCCTCAGACAGCTGTAAATCATTATCCTTAAATGTTTGATAGGTTAGTGAAATTATCATTTACTCTGCTCCCTCTGGTCCTTAGCACCTGATGCTTAACAATGTAATGAACGTTACAGATTCTTATTTCTACAGATCTACTGAACTCTCCTGATACAGAAGGATTTTAAAAGTTTATTTTTAATAAATTACTTCTAGAAGTAGTTGCACTTCGCAGCCAGAGCAACAGGCAGATACACACATCTCCACTTTTCTAAAAAAATACCAACCTGCAGGCACCAAGGATTGATTACAGAGCAAAAGTTCTCCCACCAAATACTGTTTAATTAAATAAAAGAAATTTAAGAAAGGGCTTAGTAACAACACCACAACATTTCAAAATAACCCCAGGTTCACCCAGTCAATATCTGATGCTAAACAGCAAGCTGACATTGTCCTGAAGGAAGCAGAGCAGGCAGGGAGCAAGGAGAGCGTGCTGAAGGAGTGGCAAAGGAGAAGGGAAAGAACCAAAAGAAAAGAAGAGAAGAGAAAAAAAAAACCAACCCAACTCTCATCAGCCCCTTCAGAACTGAGATTCCCTTCCAAATATGAGAATTCTTTCACACAAAGAGGAAACAGATGTCCATGGCTGGAATTTGCATGTGGCTTTATTCTCTTCTAGGATACAATAAAACTACTCTTCTTCTCATCCTCCGAGCTAGAAATTAAACAGTGGCATGTCATGCAGAGTCCAGCTGTGCTTTCTACCTCCAACCTTTATTAGCAATATATTTAAAAAGAAGAAAACAAGAGAGACAGAAAGAAAGGGAGAAACCAGAAAAGCATAAGAAATGAAAAACTATGCGGTATGTGTTCTCAAAACAATATAAAACCTACAGATGTTCTTACTAATCTGCGACACATGTTTGTTTATTCAGGTTTTCTCTGTCTCCAGTTCAGCGGGCTTTGCTCTCCAGAAGAGCTATCTGTTTTTACAAACGTTAAATACTGAAGGAGACATTGGCATAAACAGCCAGAGAAGGGAACAGGCTCCTCACCTTGTAAGAGCTTTCTCAACTGAAACTGCGCCTCCATCCCAGAAACTGCTCTCACCCACTCCTCCCCCTTCACAGCAACGGGAGAAAAGCCAACAGTTACAAAGAAGATTTTGATAGCACAAGTATCACAAAGACCAACAGCAAGAGTATCTGCTCCCTTCAGGGAGAACGTACTGCTGTCACCACGGAGCAGTTCTCAACCAGCCTGTCACCTGCACACACTTTGACAAGGCCCGAAGAAATGCTGTCACCATTGAAGCCTGTACTTACAAAGAGTGAGACACCACAGGGTCTGAGCTGCAGGTGCCACACTGTGCCTTCTCCATTGTAATTACAAAGAAAAGCGTCAAAACCCACTTCTGAGTATCAAAAAATATGCTGTTTTCCAAGGACACATAAAGCACAGATTTCAGGAGATCAATCTTCCCTTTATCTAAGTTCCACTTACACTCCTTTTTCTTTTTCTTCTTCTTTTTTTTTTTTAATCAGCCTCTTTAGAAAAGATAGTTCTTTTGAAATGAAGTAAGGCTTTCCCCTGGTCATGCCAGAGGTCACAGCAGTAGACACCCTTACAAAGACCTGGAGCTTTCCACAGCACTGACTAAAGGTGAAAGTGTAGAAGAGCTCAGCACATCATCACTGGTGTACCTCAAAGCCGACAAGGCAGACTTATTTTCTTGCAAAGCTTCAATTAATACTGCCTTCCAGATCCTCCTTGATAAATTGCAGACTCCACAAGGAACCCAACAAAGGTAATTTGTAATCTTAACATGAATGAAAGACTGCCAAAGCCATCAGCCCTGTTCCTGAAGCTCAGAGATGAAAGATATGAGCGTGGTGGAAGAATGGACTTGTTTGTTTGTTAAATAAATGCTGGAGGGTTTTGTTAATAAACATTGATGCAATTAGAAACAAAACTCTTCAGGGGAGCATGACAACGCTGGTACAGCAATGACCAGAGGAGATCTCTTGGCTCCGTTCCATAACGGACACAGTGAAACATGAAGTCCACATACAGCACCCTCCTACAAGACACCAGGAAGCCAAAGAGAGGTGGAACCTCATGAGAAGCTGGGCCATCACAGGGACAACTATTAAGTTGTGTTTGCAACCAACAACTTTTCACAGCTCTTCAGTGTTGAACGTGTGGCTTTGCAGGGAACGGTGTTAACAGCGGGACAAACAACGCTCTCAACTGTGCAGAGAGTACCATTAAAACAAAGGTTTCAAGCTGATGCACCAGCAGCCACCTGAGGTAATCAGCAACTCCCATATTTTCAAGCAAACACCATTAACCCTGTGTGAACTGAGAGACAACTGCAAACTATAAAAGGGAAAACCACAGAATTCCTGGACTATAATCATTGTTCTGATTCAAGCACCCACTAAGCCTCAAATAAATATTTGCACCTTGCTTCCTCTTTCCCCAGCTCTAAACCCAAAGCATTTCCACTTGTCACCTGGCAAATGTGAATGTTTGGAAGTAAATTCCTTTCTGAGACAAAACACTATGTGCCCCACAGGGTTGCTAAATTTGGTTACAAGCCGTTCTCACAGATGTCCTTTGGACCCGTGAGGCAGAACTTCACCTACAACAGGGTTTTCTTTTAAACAGCATTGCACGCTTGTTGTAAAAGGGACACATAAAGGCCATTATGTAGAGACAGGTAAATACAAGGAAAATTCTATCCAGTTTTCCCTCCACTAGAAAAAGATTTTATAATTAAAAAGAAAAACAAAGTTTTTCTGAATGAGACGTGATGACCAGCGAAGGGGAAAGTCACAGTCAGAGATCCGGCATGACCACAAGTTCCCAACACATGGGAAAAAGAGAAGCACTGAGGCAGATGCACAAACTCAATGCTTGGCTGGATTGATTTAAGAGAGCCTGATGATCACAGAGCCCTAACTCTGCACACACGTGAGACAGACCATCACCAAGCTATTGAAAGCTCTTTCCTCAAAGGAACAATATTAACAGACTTCAAAATCCACTCCCTCCCCCTCTTTCACACCAGCCCCTTATTTTGTTGGGAGGACAGAATAACTATTAGAAACCATCTAATGTTACCCACAGAAGGGGATCTTATTGTACTTCAAACAGGAGCTGGACCAGCCAACCCTTTATTAGACAAATAATATCCATGTTCTCCCATTCTCCAACAAACAAGCACTAAAGGAGATGCCTGTTTGGCTATTCTTCCTCAAAAACAACATACCGAAAAACATTCTTAACAAGAAAATGAACATGCTGAGCAATATGTACATGCTGTTTTCAAGGCACAGATAAAAATCTTGTAGGATACAAGATGAGTTTAGCAGCTCTAGAAGAATGAAGGTATTGTTTAACAGGAAGCAGATGTATGTCAGATGGCAAACTCGTTAAAGTGTCCCATCGTTAAAGGAAACGGGATAACAACGAGTCATCTGAAAAAACCTGAACTGATCAGGAAATACACAAGCCGCAGCTAATCTCCTATTTATTGGTAGGTAATGCCTTTAAGTCATGCACATGCATTGAGTTTAGGACCATGAAGTACTAATCTTTGTTCTCATGAAAAAAAAAACAAACCCAACCAAACCCATAGGAGCAGAACCCCAGAGCACAGAGTGCAGCATTTCTGGAAAAAGTCTTCTGAGGAAAAACTCTTTAACATTTGGAGAAGCTATTACATGAGTAAGTGGATGCACACACAGAGGCACAGTTATGTACGGCTCTTCAGGCAGCACATCAGTTCACTAAATTAGAAGGCATTTTAAAGTATCTTTTACATACATTTAACATTTTAAACATATGTATAATTACAAAAATGCCTTATGAAAGACACCATCAAGGGAGAGCTGCTAAATACAACCTTTTAAAGACTAACAAATAAAAAGAGGAAATTATAGGCAGACACTGGACTGACAGATTTGCAGTATCACAGATTCAAACAGTTCCTCAAATGAGAATTTTGCACAAGATAGACAGAACAGAGTACAAGGAATTAAACAGGCAGCATGCTCGATTCACAGGGCAGATGGATCTATGGAGAGGGGTGAGAGTATTGCTTCACGCAGCAAATATTCAACCAAAGAAACTTGACAGCAGTGCGGCTGTAATTGCACTGACATCAGCATCGGAACTGGTGTCCTCAGAGTTAACAGCCACAAAAAATTAACAGACTGGAAAGGAACATGTGTTTCTCCCTTCCTGGATGTATATCAACATATAGCAGTCTTGTTACCAACGTCTTGTTACTACATTATGATTACAACTACAACACAGCAGCTCTCGCCATAATAACTAGATCTCTCACCAGGAGATTTCCAAATGTCACTAACCACCACCTCCACCTCTGCCTTTGCATATGGGCCTGAGCCAGAGCTCCCTGAAATCGCTGGGAATTTTGCAGACATGGCTTTTGGAGCTGGACCTGAGTTCAGGATGGAGACAAGAGCAGGGAGCAGATGCAAAGGTTCTAGCCCACAACACAAGGATCAACGGGTTGAGGTCCTACCCTGTCCTTCCCAGCATGATTTGGTAAGGGTGTTTTCTGCATAGTTGCCTTTCATAGGGAAAAAACAAACAACCCACAACAGAACAAGACAAGCATCTAAATGTTGCTTTAAACAAAACACCCCACAAATACTATAAGAAAATTGTTCTGTCAGTGCAAAAGCAGCACTAATGGAACAACTACTAAAAACCACCAAGCTGAAAATTTTTTCTTCAAACTGTGTGACCCACACAGCACTTTTATATATCTCACACCATTATCTCCATCATGTGGCAGAGAGAAAAAATGCAGATTAATGTCAAATTCAGGAAACACTATTCCTGTGGAGATATTTTCCTTATCTTGCACACATGTATCCACACTCATCTGTAGGCAAATGCAAAATGTTGTGAGGATCTCACAAAACGGGGCGCTGCTACCTTCTCTCCGACTGCTATTTTCAACTATTTTGGGAGAGCCAGATCTGCACTGCACAGCACAGGTAAAAGAAGAAAGGAGCCTTAGCCTGAAGGGTGCTCACAGTCTCAGGGGAAGCCAATGAAGCAATGCTCTGAAAACAAAAGCTCCAGCAGGGCCAGGTGAGCGGTCCCTCTACAACAGCCTTACTGGTGGGTCAGCAGAAGGACTGATCTTCACAGACTCCTTGGAAGAGTTCACCACGTGTGACCGCAGTTGTTAAATAGGAGTTGGTTCTGCAAAGCACTAAAACACATGGCTAATTTCCCACCCCTTCACAGAGAAACAGTTAAATGTGTCCTTAAGTCCCGTATGGAATAATCTAACTATCCTGTGTGCCTGAAATAAGACTGGGCTATCTTCTCTCCCTCAGCTACCTTTTTGATTTTCTGTTAAACAGTTGCATTGCTTTAGTCCATCACAAGACACAATCTTGCAGAAGTCACTGAGTGAAATGGCTTGCCTATGTTACATTAGGGGACCTTCTAGCTTATGACAATGGTCTCTCCTAGCTTTTCTGTATAAAACCACGAGCTTTCCTGAACTGCAGCTGTATAGTTCCACAGACTTGAATCTGACTCTGCATTACAAAAGACCTAATCAAAAAACAATTAAAGTGAATTGAAAAATCACAACAAGCATTTGGTCAAACCCAGATGAACGGTTAGACAGTGCACAGACAGATAGAGGAAGGATGGTTACTTTCTTATGTTTTTCACTCTCTATATTTTTCTTTTTATGGTTTAACCAGTTCTGCAGACTCCGTAACTGTTTAAACAGGAAGCCCCCCTGGACCCAAGCAGACCTCCCTGCCTCTGCAGCTGGAGAGCTGCTCTGCTCCCAATGGAGCCTTTCTTCCACCCCCACCCAAAGGCAGCAGCTGTACAATGTCAGGTCGGACACTGAGGGCCACCTGGGACCCACTGCCCTCCCAGGTGTGGACTTGCAGACTCATCCAGGGCAATGCAGCCCCTGGGAAAGCTGTCTCGCTGCCTGCATCCCCCAGCTTCCTGCCTGTCAGCAAGCTGGGAAAAAGCTTTAGATGATGCTGGCTGCACGCACAAACCCAGCGTGTGGAGGGTTTGCTTTCAAGAACCTCTCGCGGGCTTCCTCAAGAGTCTAAGACTGCTTGCACAATGGCAACACCCTTACAAGACCTGTGGAAATAAAAGCCATTGCTCTCAATGGTTTGTGTTAATTCATTTGTGGAGAACATGCTTTCACCATAGGACTTCAAATTCATTTGCATGTCTTTATGCAGCCACCTCATCTCCACCTGCCTTGAGGATCTATCATAACCACAACAATGTCATAATACTACACCAAAACAATTTCTCGCAGTTACCCTGAGGAAAGTATGCCAAATTACAAGAGCATGGGAACAGGATCAAGGGTGCTTTGGTGGGTGAGAACTAAACAACTGGAACATCCCAGACAAACACAAGCTCCTATTTCCTTCGTTTGTTCACCCTCCCACCTATAGGTTTGGGCTATCTTCAGAGCCTGATGGGAGCTGAACTACAGAGCATAACATCAGCTCTTATCCTACAACATCCTGGTTATAGCTGTGGTCAGCAAAGTAGATACTCTTAAGTTTTCACTTTACCAGTATAAATCATCCCCTCCATGCTTGGCAAAGCACTTAAGCGCCTGCTTAACGTTCACTGATGTTCTATAGGAACAAGATTACACTTAAAGAACATTAAAGACCAGACCCAAACAAGTTTTTAGATTCCATACTTTACGCTCCCAACCTCCTATTAATCTAAAAGCTCTTCCAGAGTTGGAGCTGAGCCAAAGCGTTTTGTTAAACTGACGCCTAAACAATTTTCTGCTAATTTGGTGCTGCAACCAACACAGTGAATGAAGAGAAAAGCCAAAGAAAATAGTCTAAACTTTTCTTTGGATTACTTTAAGATACACAATAATGAACTCAAAATAACCTCAAACACCCAACAGCGGATAAGCCAAGGTAACAACACAATTGCAGCTCCACCAAGAGGTTTTAGCATCACAACTACCAGCAGAAAATTCCAAGCGGCCAACGTAACTACCAGGGCCCGGCAATGGGATGAGATCCCACCATTTCCAGCATGTTCCTCTCTCACGCAGCAGGTCTGAGCACAGCATCTGCTGCACTGATGGTGCCTTTAAGAAACGTACTTCTGTGGAAAACATTGACACCAAAGGGAGAAAGCCAAATTACACGCCCACTGCCGGGTGGCCTCTAGAGGGAAAGGGATGGGAAACGCTGCTCTCACAGCTTTGATTGATTTAAAGGCCATCTCACAAACAGAAGGTTCCACTGAGATGATTTCTTTTCCTCGTTGGTTTTGCAGTCGTGTCAAATGCCCATCACAGCCAAGTGGCAGATTTGCCGACTCTCTGCTGTCATAGGTAAATTCATAAAGCTCACAGTGTCGTGGCTGAGGTTGCATTGCTTGGTATGGGCTGTGACAGACGGCAGTAGATGGGATTTACGTATATACCATTTGAACCATAGTCTTCCCAATTGTTTTCCATCTGGGAAACAGAAAATCAGCAAAGAAATCATGTTCATGCTAACAGGCATTACTTGAGAGGAAAGAAAATCAAACACAAAAATGATGGTTGGGGAAATAGCCAGACATTCCTTAACCATAAGGAATCTCCAGAAATGTTACCATTTCAGTGGTTTTTGAGTATCTTTTTGAGAAACCTGCCCTTACGTAGGTCTCCAGAACCGTTCCTGTTCCTGCCCCCTCTGGATGCCTTATTCCAGGTGCCATTCACCGACCCCATAACGCACACCGCGGGCTCCTTTCACCCTGAGACTGAGATGTATATGTCCAAATTAGTTCAACAAAACTGTGAGGCAGCATCTGAAGAAGGATACTGATCCTAACCATGGTGCCCCTGAGGCTGTGCTGGCACGTACCTGGACCAAAAGAACCAGGCAACAGGCAGCATGGTGAAGAAAAATTTACAAGCAAGTTAAGGACCAAACAGAAAAGGAAAGAAAGCGATGCTATTGCCCAACACAAAGAATGAGCTGGTCTCAAAGCAAATGCCTTTTTCATTGTACTGTTCATAACCTTTTGGGCTGAAAAGGAACAGACTGGTGTGAGCACCATGTAATAAATCCAGGCGACTTAAAACAGGATTTCTTGTAATGAGATTAGCAAGCTATACATTACAATTCTCATAATGTTCCAACCTTAAGGCATTTTAATTACATTTTTCATTTATCTTTCCTAGGATTTTCTAATTTGTGTCAGAATGCTTTCTTCACTTAAAACACAATTTTTATCTCAGCACAAGTACTAATAGACAACTTCAGAAAAACAAAACAAAACAAAAAAAAAAAACCAACAAAAACCCAAACCCACAATCTGTGGAACTGATACAAAAGCAAAAATCAACTATGGCTTTCAACCAAAAGATATAATACCGTTAACACTTTTCTTTAAATAGTACCACCGAGTGCTGGCAGTAGTCTTTGGGGTCGAGAAAAGAGTTTAGAAACCTGCAGAATAGGTTCTAATTCTGTGTTCACATATACAATTTTAAAAGCAGAGCTGACACAAGGCCAGTAAGAGACCTGATTTCGTTTGGAAGTCCTGCAATAAATGTTATCAATCGGGACTAATTTGGGGTAACAAGGAGGTTCCCAAATCCATGCTGAAATGCTGATAGACATGCTGAAAACAGCCTGTTACACTGGAGGAAAATTTCTAGTAGACTAAGAAAGAGAATCTGAGACGGAATGAGCTCTACCTCTACTGTCTGCTTGTGCTTCCCCTTCCAGATGCAGCTATGGGGACAGAGGGGTCAGTCACCACTTTCATCCTGCTCCCAAGTGCTTATCACAACCTCCACCACACATGACTGTCCCATCCCTCCCAAGCACTGGTGTAGCTCCATCCCCATTTCTTGCCAAATAAACCGGGTTAAAGATGGCAAGTGACAACAGGGGATTGAAACTTCTTCAGCTGGCTGTGCAGCCAGAAGAGGATCTCCGAGCACGGCCTGAGCTTCATTCACTCTCAGGCCTAAACCAACGAACCACCACCACCACGGTGCACCCAGTTGTGACCATCCCAGAAAAAGACCCTGACACGATGTCCTGTACACCCAGACCTGTAGGCAAGTACCCATTTGGAATGCAGCGCTGAACACTGGAATGATCCTACCCACATTTCCAGACCCTGAAAAACAGATTTTACAAGATGTGCTGATTGGAAATAAAAACCTTACAATTAAAAAAAAAAAAAAAAAAAGTCAAGAACTTGTACCTTTGCTTTGCAACACGTAGAGACTCAGGAAGATAAATGACAAACGCCTTCACTGTGGTGGAATGGTTAAATACAATTACAATAAAATTCCACCTGTCAGCTCCAAAAGCACCCCACATGTAGAATTTACACAAGCTGAACTGGAGCTGGTTCAGGGCATGTCATAACAGTTAGTCATTTCTGCACTGTGCACTGTTAAAATTGGCCTCAAGATGAATTGAGTGCCTGTAAAGGGCAACCATATTTCAAGCAAACCAGGACATGCTCAGGGTAGTTGGACTGCCCCTTCAGCTGCATTCCAGAGCGTTTAATTTTTGCCACTCCGTTTTGCATGAAAAATATTTCCAGTACACATCCAAAAAATTCTGAAATCCAATAAAAATACTTTGTGGTGAAACTTTGGAGAAAAGAGGGGGAAGAAAGATTAGTTTATATTGAAAGGCTTTTGCATAGCGTTACTCCAACATGCACTTCTAAGTGAGAAGTGGAATCACAACTATTTTTTTTGTAAGTTGTTTGCAATCTGTCGGTTCCCATAACTAAAATATGGCATTTCCAATCTAACAGCATCGCATGGGGTTTTTCTGAATGGCAGCCTGTTGTGCTTGTGAAGCACTGCAGTAGAAGTTGCTTCTGGTACAGAAGACGACATTAATAAAATGTAAATAAAAACCCACTGCAAATGATTTCACTCTTACTCCAGTTTTTTCTCAAGGGGCTTTCACTCAAGAAATCTTCTCACTGTGTGCCAAACACTTTTGAATCAAGCCAGTGGTGCTGAGCACCCACATCCCTTTTTCAAGTCAGCTTAACTTCAGACAAACAAGTATTGGGGAAATAATCAGGCACGGCCCTTCCCAGCAGCTGTGTGTGACAGAAGTCAGTCTGACACAAAGGAATGGAAATCCTCTTGGGCTTTCTCAGAAATTAACGCACCAATAACGCAAGATTAATATGTAATAATGAGACAATTTTCTTCCATGTCACACAACCTACATATACTGTATCGTCACACCACATGCACTTTGAAGCCAGCAAATTACACTGTCAGCAGCAAATACATCTCAGATGGAGCAACTACAACAGTTGTTAGGGGCAATTTCACAGCAAAGGCTGCAGTGAATCCTATGGCCCCTTTACCCACCTGCTGCAGTGGATCCTCAGATGCTCTGGTGCACAGGTCAGACACCAGTAACGCATTTCTAGCCGCGTATTTACTTGATTCTGAACATAAATGTTTTTGTCAACAATTCACTTTTAAAGTGTTGCTAGTCCCACATTTCTCTGGATTTAAGATAAAAACAACCTCTCAAAAGCTTCAAAAGTAGATCTCTTTAAACCTGTATCATTAACAAAAACAAAAAAAAAAAGGAGAATTTGTTACCTTGCATTTCCAACTATTCCAGGTAACTTATACGATACACAGTCCAGCCAGCTTCTTCCCCTTCCTTTCTATTTCCTGATACTACCAAGACCCAGCTCACAAAATTCACCATTTGGAGAGATTATGAGAAACCTGAATGGTCAACTGGGCTGCAGAAAGCGTGTGGCATCCTCTGGAGAGACCAGAGGCTCTTCTGGGGATAAGGCATTGAGCAGGGAGCAATGCGGTGGCAAGAAGTGATCACACATTCGAAAGAGAAGATGCAGAAAAGGCAGTTATAATTTTGTGGCTGGTCATTTTTGTACCAAACACTTCACAAACAACTGAAGATTTGCCCCAGGACCTGCAAATATGGGAGGGAAGGCACATGTCAGTGCTTTATCCACTTAAAAGAAATGCAGCACAGAAGCTGCAAACTTAAGTGCCACTTTTGGTGACAGTTTATTCTTGATAAATAAATCATTTATACACCTGACACAGCTTCTTTCTTCCTTTCATGATAATTATAGTTTTAGAAGACTCATTTAAGGGGTGCAAATTAATTTCCAAATTCCACCTACTGTCAAAGAGTATATTTTATTAGGTGATTAATTACCTGCAGGAGCACTTCAGGAGACACCTTAGAGGCAAACAAGGATTGCTGTGACAGCTCCTTTAAGATATGGCTCTACTCCTACAGCCCGATGAGCCCAGAGATAAAATAACTGCATACAGGTGTTATCATCTCCAACACCTTGGGATGTTTGTGCTTCAGAGAAGTGCATTTCCCCTCTAGAACATGCAATTAGTTGCCTCAATGCCTTGCTTTGTGAGGAGTCCCATAAACTGCCTGGGGTTGGAGTCTACTTCCATAGCAAGGAACAACACCAGAACAGCCAGGGGGAACTGCTCTTCCTTCAACCTCAGCATATTCCTGAGGTCTTCTGCACTCCCAAAACACAGGCCACTTGGCCTTCTCCAGCTTACATGCATGGATGAAATACAAGTGGTTTAAAATTTCTGGGCTAAAAGTAGTTTCTACAAGTTTTATATATGTCAGTTACAGAGGCGGTGTGATTTATAGCAAATTTTACCAGTTTCCTTGCTGTCATTTCAGGTCTCTACACTGACCGCAGACTCCAGAAGACCTATGCTCTTCACAGTGCAGCAAAAAGATCCGACATGTGCCATGTAAGTCCTCTTTGCAACCACATTTGGTGCCCAAGGATCACAGTGAGAAGAAACCAACGCAGCCCAGCATAGATTATATTCGCACCTAAGCACGAGGTTCACGTACCTCTACACAACACGGTCACCTCCACGGATTATTTAGATAGTGAAAAAATGTACATAGAAAAAACCACTATTCCAGCTATACAAGTGGAGAAATGCAGAGTTTAACAAACTTTATCAGCGTTATCCACCTGTTTTACTGAAGGCTCTTATTCTACACAACACCCAAAGCACTGCTGCCACAAGAATAGCTCTGCTCCCCTGTTCGCCTTCTCTTACAACTACACTTTGCCTTTCCCGGGAATTACAGCATTATGGAGAAAATGAGTTCCAAAGGCCACTGACCAAGGGCAGAGCCTGTTCCCTAACCTATTTTAACAGCCTCTCCTGATGGATGGACTGTTCAGATGATCAGCTCAGGTGGTGCTTTGTCGGATAGTTCCCCAGAGCAATTTAAGTCATTACTTCTTCACCTTCTCATCACAGGCATAGGAACCGATTTTTCTTTTCTCCTTCACAGCAAATTTTCAAGTACTTGTCTTTATTTATCATTTTTCCTCCCTGTGGCTTTTCCAATGCTCTTCCTCCCTTTCACACACAAGGACATTAGTCTCAAAGACTGCCAAAGGCAATTCTCACTGTGTATTTCATGATCAAGCTTAAGACAGATTGTTAGCAAAAGCTGGTTACGTCTAAACCGACATTAACCCTGCAAGTTTGGGAGCAAAATATCGAGTCAGAATAGTCTAAGAGAGACTCTCTCATCTAACAGCAATTACTTTTGAATTTGATCGAGTGGGATGTCATAATCTCCCTTCAGTATGCATAGAGGAGGAACATCAGGGCTGAACATGTATGAGGTGGGAGAAAAGAATAGAAAACCAGATTTTTAAGATCTGAGAACTTGCTACTCTCTAACAAAACAATAACGAAAGACACAAAGTCTTTTCAGAAGCATTTTGCAAAGCTGAGGTTACATGGTGAAGGGAAGGAATCCTCCGGACTCTGAAAAGACCACCTGAAGCCAGAATGTGTCTACAGAAGTTGTAGTTTTCAAGATGTGGATGCCCAGTGAGTCTTTCTATTAAACAAGTATAACCCCTTAATGTAACTCACAGCTAAAACAAGATCAGAAAGCTACTTGCTGTACACTCGCTCCCTTTCTCCCCTCTCTCTCAAAAATAATTAAAAAACAACAAACAAACAAACAAAACCAAAAACAAAACAAAACGAAACAAAACAAAAAAAAACAACACCCACCACCAACAGCAGGAAAGCAAAAAAACCCCAAACCAACAACACCACACAAACTTCCCAGAAAACCAATCACATCACAGTGAAGATCAAACTGGAACTTATTGCTCCAAATCTGCCCTTGATTAAGTATGGAGCCTTCCACCACCCAACAGTTGTTACGAGGTTAGAGACAGAAGTCTCATCTAAAATATCAAATAGCCCAAAAGTAATTAACCAACTCTGACAAACGCAGTACTTCAAACCTACTTCATTTTTACCCCATGTATCGTAAGCTGGAAACTTCCAGTCGAACATTCTGTATTTTCTCATTTGCCCACATACGCTTGTTATTAAAACCACATGTGGGCACTGAATCATTTCATGGTTCGTTTAGAGACAAACACGCAGAAAATTGTGGGAAACAAGTATAACCCTAAGAGTTTGTGCAAGAGTTGTAGTCTGAGGCAGGCTGTGCTACAGACGCCTGAGCTACAGGACCATGTCAGTCTGGGGCTCAGAAGTGAACAGGAGAGAAGTCATCGTGTATGTACACTGAATTTCAGAGTAGATTGTTAGCCAAATCAGCCAGTGTGACAGTTTCAACCCTCAGTGCCTTGCAAAATGCTGTGTCTGTGCTCAACTGTTAGTTCACAACAAAACCCTTTAAGTGAGGCAGTAGGATAGTCTTTCATTTCTGAAACTGGTCTGGCAATGAGCAGAATTCCCCAACTGCATAGGAAGTTGGGAGCATAACCTCAGGCAAAGCACTCAATCTTCTGGGTCTGACATCTGGAAAAAGTGGTAGCCCTTCATCCTGTCCATTGGACTAGAAGGTCATGAGCTCAAAGATGACCTTTTGCTGTGAGGACAGTCAGTAAAACAGTAAGGCTTTGCTTTTGATCTGGTTTGTATGGATTATTCATATTACAGCAGTGACTGAAGGACCCAAACTGAATGTGCCAGCTCAGATTTGCAATGATAACAGATGTGAAGTCCACCTGAGAACACAATCTTTTTCCATTAACCATCACTGTTGCATTCAGAAGCATAAATTCCCTGAAGGAGAAACTTCTGGATTATCATTTTTTTATAAGAACACATCTCACCTATGGATCTTACTCTCCAGCAACACAAGGGGCAGTCATATTATGCCTGCAGATCTCCAATTTTGCTCTGAAGCCTAAAGCAGCATGTGCAGGTTTTTTGTTATCAGGATTGTGTAAGGTCAGACCCAGATATTGTAACACAAACATTTCTAGTAGCTGCAAGATCTCAACTTTCCTCTTAAATGGTTATTCATAGACATGTACAGGAGACTGTCCATGGAACCCAAATGTTTCAAGGTAAAAATAAACCATTAAATGATGAGCTCTTCCAGGGATTTCTAGGGGAGGCCTCTCAAGTCAACCCTGATCAAATGGCTATCTACCAGCAAGCTTTACAAAGTGGTCATTTGTGAAGAAAGACAAATCAGATGATAAATGGTAACCTAAAGTTTTATAAACCATCTGGCCAGATAAGGGGCATACATGTCTCACAAGAACACTGGAAAGGGTTGTCAAGCATTGGAACAGGCTGCCCAGAGAAGTGGTGGAGTCACCATCCCTGGAGGTATTTTAAAGGCATGCAGATGTGGCACTGAGGTTTAGTGGTGGACTTGGCAGTGTTAGGCTAATAGTTAGACTCAATGATCTTAAAGGTCCTTTCCAATCTAAATTATTCTATAGTTCTATGGTTACCCATAGCTTTAAAAGGATAGTAATGGCATTCAAAAGCACTTATAAAAATCTCAGATCTCAGCCTTCCAGTGATGTTTCCACCTTGCTCTTATTAATGTAATTCTATAAACTGGAATTTCTAAATGGTATTAATGAGGCAGTAAACATCCCATTTCAGAAAAGGGAGCTGCAATTTCAGACACCTGCATAAGTAAAACTCCATCTCACATTAAATAGCTAATTCCTGAAGAAAAAAAAAGAAAACAAAGAAAGTATGGCCAGGTTCCTGTGACCGAGACTTCTGATACTCCTGAGGGATGGCTGAAAAGGTGGAAGCAAGGGAAGAGGGAAGGTCACAAGATTAACATCAGATTAACAGAGAACAAATATCCATCAAGAAGGTGATTTCTGCAATCATTTCAGAACTAGGGAAAGAGATGGCTTTAGTACCAGAAATCCTAAGTATATACCAAGCTTGTTTTTTTGACCAAGGTTTTGGGGTATGAAGAAGTCACATTTGCTGCTCTGTATGACTCTAGGAAGAACTATTCATTCCCATCCCCGCCCCACTTGCCACTCTGTGGAACTGTGGACACAAAACAATCCTTTTCTCCTGTTTGTTTCTGAACAGAAATAAAGCTTTTTCCATGAGGAAAATCCATGTCTTTGAAGGAAAGAACTTTATAGTGCAATCTAACTATTCATCAAAGCTCTACTTGTAACAGCAGGAACTCAGCACAAGGAGGCAGGTGGGATGAGTAAGAATTTATGGGATGTCTCTAGACATATTAAATATCCTAAGTTCTTCAAAGCACAGGTAACAGTGAAATGGAGTTTACAGACAGGGTTGATTTAAAATATGCACGGTCTCAATCTATACTCAGTATCTTCTCATATTAAAGCACACTCAGAAAGTACCATCTGCTCTTTGTAGGCACTGATAAGCAAAAGGTTTTCTGTCAGCGTAAGCACAGGCATTAAAGGATACACTGGGGTAAAGCTTATGCTAAAAAGGGAACAAGAGTCAACTCTGCATTCTTGCACCTGAAGGTACACCACATCCTTGATCAGAGAGTTTATTCAAGCCTTGGCATCTGCACTGTGCCCATATTCATGATACTTCACTTACTGAAACCTGAAAAATACTTTTGGGTAAACAGGATTTTCTAATGCTGTCATTTCTTTACTGTCAAAAGACAATTTGATCATTTCTCTGTTAGGCAACAAACTTCTTTTATCTCCTGATTATTCTCATGGAAAAATACAAGAAGGAGAAAAACAAGGTACTAGTAATTTCCTGTTAATTCAACATGCTTCATCAAGTAAAGAAACCAGGATATCTTCCATCTAGATGCCTGGAAGCAGCCTGACCCTGCTAACATCTCATTCAAGCAGTTCACACTTAAGTTAACAAGAGTTTGGAGAGCAGAACAGCTCTTAACACACAGAAATGCCAACAGTTCTATTTCACTGTGATTTTTCTTTACTGTACTAAAATACTTCAAAACACCCACCTGTACAAAAATCTTTTCCATTCCAGTGATGTGGAATGTTAAGATGTGACTGAATAGAAAATCTTTAAGGTCACAAAACGCTATCCAATTTTACTGTCTCTCATCCAAACTGCAGCTTGGGTATCCATTTTCAAACAGAACTAAAACACATTGTGGGCTTTATGCTCTCTGGACTGTTATTAAGGTGCACTATAAATTTTATGTCGGAAAAGCCTTTGACAGAATTAACTAGTAGTGCTCGTAGTCAGATCATCAATGGTAGAAGTAACACCAATGGACGTACACAAAACCTGAGCACCCTTCCTAAGCCTTAAAAGAAGCAAAGTACTAGACTCCTCAGAAGAAAAAAGACTTCTAAGTAATTGGAATACCTGTAAGTTATCTGATATGGATACAATTAACTGAAAATCAACCAATAACAGCAAAATTCCACCTCTGCAAACATATAGCATTTGCAAATCTGATGCATAGTGGGTAAGGGCCATTACAACTCAACGCACATGTGACAACACCATGCAATTCTATTCTCTTGGCTTTAACCTGCCTGATCCTCCCTTACGGGCTTTTTGTTAGGGTTTTTTTTGGCTATTTCAGGAATTTCGCTATAATAAACTGTGGAATTCTGCTCATAGAGAGAAAATTCCATAACTAAATCTTCAATTAATTGGTCTCATATCGACCAGGAAACAGCAAGTGGCATCTCAGATCTGCATCACGGTTTGGTTACTTGCAGACTATCCATAACAACTACTAAAGGGACATCTGCGCCGATGAAGTTTGAGGACATTTTGTACCAAGAAGTCTTCCTTATTTTCAATACCTGAGTGGTTTCAGGAGTGCCCTGAACTAAACCTTCAACTTGCTAATCTCCACAGGTATTTGGACTGCAGCCCATGTACTTTCAATGGGTACCCGAGACACAATAAATGACAATATTTGGTTAGTACAGTAAAACTCAGTGCCTTTGCCAAACATTAATACCAAAACATGGTCCTGATCCAAATTTCACTGGTGCTGTTGGGTTTTGCTTTTCACCAGCTCCAACTACAAGATGTCCTGATGGCAAAATTTTAGTTAGTCATTTGGACAATAATTATTTAATCAGCACTAAGGTTTCCATCTCTACCATATGTTTATAATCTGGCTCCCAAAAAATTATTTCCCTGCTGTACCAGTAAGTAATGGAACACAAGCCACTCCATAGGTTATTTACTGATAGCTTCCCTCTGACTATACCGAGGTGTGTTTTAGACCGGTTTGCTGTTGAGTGGCCCTCTTTTTTCCTCCTTAGACTTTGAATTCACACTCTGATTTTAGGAAAATAAGACAGAGGTAGGCACAAAGCTTCTAAAACTTCTGTGAACATCAAACAAACACTCAGACACATCTCTAAGCATCTTGATTGAGCTGAGACACTCAAGCTGGCAACCCCACTTTGCAGGAAAGGCTGCAGAAGGAGCTCAATCATTACCTGTGTGGTTCCCAGCCAGGGGAAGAACCCCAGCATCTGTTATCACCTACTCAAGCAACAGCTCAGGACATGGGAAGGAGCCTGGCGGCTGTGAAAGCAGAGCTGGAATGAGAGAGGTAAGGAAAGCAGGGACATTGTGGATTACAGGTCCACAGAAAAGCGTGCTATTGCTGTTTATAAAACTACTTCAGTAAAGGTACTATGGCCTTGAGAACAGTACGCTGGACACGTCCCTTGTGCAGACATGACTAGGTGAATGTATAGAGAAGGCCGTATGCACACAGCTAAACAGCCTTTCAGGATTTCCTACAGAAAACAGAACCATCCTAAACACAGGGAGGAAGGGAAACCACAGATGAAACAACAGAAAAAAAGCCACTGCCAACCTGTGTAAATAAATGGTGAAGCTGCTTTAACCCCAAGGATTTCTAGTTTGTGGTGCTGGATTAAAAAGCAAAGCAAGAGCCTATGAGATTCTGCCTGCATTCTGCTCTCAAAAAACCATAATGCACAACAGAAAGACTTGCAGGAGAAAGAAGATCCCATGTTTGGGGATCAGTGTACAACTGTTAAAGGTGAAGTGCTCTTTAACAGGGTTCTCCAATGTATAGCCTCTATGAGGAAGCTCTGGAGACAATTTACAGAGCCCTTTCCCAAGCTCAGGGCACCACTTTCTTGGCCAGAAAATGTTATCTCTGGCTGCTTAGGACGTATTCAGAGTTCTTAGTCCTCCCAAGAAGATGGGGAAAGCTGTATGGCCAACAGGCCAGCAGACATCTGAGGAACAGCTGCTAAGAACTTCAGAAGTCCCAGGGACCTTAAAGTTGATTAAAAATAGAAATAATTTAATCAAGGTCACATTTGTCCTGAGAAAGAAGGAATCGTCTTTAAATACACAGTGTTTTGTTACAGTAAAAGTACTCCCTGTGCTGGCAATTCACAGGCCTTGGGAAAATAAATACTTTCAGTTGTTCAAGGCCATCCCATCAACATTAACCTTAGCAAGTGGTCCCATGTTTCAGTGCCTGCCCCATAGCCCAGGCAGGATCTTCCAGCTATATACTTAGTACAAAATTTGTATTGGATCCTTGAGCTGGCTTCTTCCCACCTATATCACCCAGCTTTGCTCCCTTTCTTAATTAAAAATGGGGGGAAATTCCAGAGAGAGAAAATTTAGCAAAGGGAATGGTTCTCTTAAACACACAAGAGACATTTCCAACTCATACACTAAAGAGTTAAACCAGATTTGAGCACTTAAGCAGCCATATTTGTTTCTGGAAGTACTAAGCTCCTTCCCTGCTATTAGTAGGAGCTCTGCATGTCCGGTGGGTTTTGGGAGCTCATGAAGGTAAAATGAAATCACAGGTGAGAGGACACTGGACCAGGCTCCCCAAAGAAGTGGTCACTGCACCAAGTCTGTGAGAGTTCAAGGAGAATCTGGACACGCTCTTAGTCATTTGATCGTTTTAGGTGGTCCTAAACAGGCAGGGAGTTGAACTTGATGATCCTTATGGATCCCTTCCAACTTGAGACAGTCTGATTCTTTTTAGTTCCCTTAGTAATACACATTATTCCTGTGGACTGAATTAGCTAATTCCTAAATTGCTGGGACTGTCAAGAAAACCATCCTTTTGCATTCCCTTTTTACGTTCCCTATTGTTGAAGTAAATGAAGAAAAGAAGTTAGTTTGTCACACCACGGATATTCACACGGTTACCTGAGAGTCATCACGTGGTCTGGAAATTTTTAAAAGGTCACAGAGCTAAACATGAGCTGGAGAAAATGAGGGAAGGTACATTTAGTCACTCTGAGCACAGAGCACAAATAGGCAGATTGAATTTTCCTAGCGCTGGCCGCAATAAATACATCCCAGGGTAGGCACGAGGGGTGAGGGAGCAGAGGAACAAGGAGGTATTCTTGACTGATTTTGAAGGTTTTGTTTGTGCCCAATGGCTTAAGAAATCTGTTCATCCTTCCTTGAAGACTACATTTGTAATGCTGTACCATTGCCGGGGTGAGTCAGAGGTTAAGTTACTGGCCGGATAAATTCCAACAGCACAATTAATGTTCACCTGACCCATGGATCTGTGCAACATATGGACTCAGATATTAAAGTAGAACAAAAGAATAAAGCTCTTTTGCAACTTGCCTTTCACTACCCTGAAAAGGCCAAGGCTCTGTAGGATCTCATGCAGGATTCTCCCCACTCCCACCCCGCCCCGTGGTTTGCCAACCCCAAACATTTATTTTAAAGGATTTCTTCCTCATTCAAATAGTTTTTGTTTTCCTTCATCTATTTTCTCTCACCAGCACCTGGAACATCTAAGCAAGGTGAGTTTGCTCTCAGTCCCCAAGGCTGGAGGCTGTGGCAGTCCTCCAGCCTTTTAGATTACACAACTACACTGCCTTCTTCAAACACCCTCCTAAAATCCTGAATCAAGCATCAACAATCATGAAATAGGCTCTAAAAAGTACAGGAATGAAAACAAATACATCAGGATTTTTTGTTGGCTGGTGTTTGAAACTTCACCATAGCATCTAGTTCACTTCTTGGACATTTTTTCCACGGTCGTTCCATGTATACACACTTCTCTTTTGTAAAAACAGCTCATGTTATATATATTTGCATCAGCCTGAGAGATGCAGATCATAAAAGGCACAGTGAGAAGACACAGAACATCTAAGTTTATCCAGAGAACATTTATCCACCAGACACATTCATATTGTCTCTCAACAGCACCCATGACACGTATCATAACATCAGGGAAGGGAATGCTCCAGTGATTTGTAAAGGCACCGTGAGCTTTATTCTCCTTCCAGTCAATGACAGCCGAGGCCAGAAGTGGCTGACCTGACACAGAAATTCCTGGGCTTAGTCGCTAATTGCATTCTTTCAGAAACTACATGTTCTGAAAATAGCAGTTTGTACCGTTAAATATTGAGAGTAAGTATCTCTCAGCTATTTAAAATTCAAACCAAACAGATTAAACACACATCTAGACTTACAACCAAAGTGAAAAAACAATAGAGAACACTGGTGACAGCTTCACAGAGCTGTGAATCCACAACAAAATTCATACTTGTTATTTAAGATGAAGCGTTGGCACTCATAGAAAACACACATAGAAAATATAGAAAACATTTCAGAGCGGCAAAAAGGGTAAATAAATTGAGAGGAAAAAAATATCGTAAAAAAAGCATAAAATATAATCTTACAGGATAAAGTTTTGATACTGGAGACAACCAAAAGAGGAATAATATTATTCAGAACCTAACTCTACCTAATCCCAGAAGCTTCAAGTATTAATTTACAAAACAAATCCTGCTAAGACTCAAGCCCAACCCCCCCCCAGAGGTACCACTTTCACCTTCTCAGAGCAGCCCTCATTGGCCTCTTGCTCTTCATCGTACCCTTTTAGCCAATTTCAAGCCCAGTGAGCCAATCTCTTCCCAACTGGTCAAGCCAGAATCTTCAGCTTGAACAATCAGCTGAGCAAAATAAAATTGAAGTAGTTCCATAACATTGAACTCAAGCTAAAGTGTAGAATTTCACTGAACCATTTCTCTTAGAAAGCACAGTCAGACTATCAAAACTTCTGAAAGAATTAAAAATGCAAAGACAGATGGTCGCTGCAGTGGCGTTCCCTCGTTGTTTCTAAAAGCCAGTACAGAAATCAAAGGCCTTTAGAACTGGAAAGAAAAAAAAAACACCCCACTGAAAGCATCCACAGCCATTTCTCACATTGAAAATTACATGCACAGCCTATTTTGTTTCTGTAGGGTGTTCCTTTTGCAAAACATAAGGCCCTATACGGGGGGAGAGCATAGACAAGAACCCTCAAGCTTCCATGGGTGAATGCGTTGCCCCCAAAGGGAAATCAAGGGAGATAAGAAAGCACAAAATCAGTTAAGAACTCTTCCTCCCATTGTCAGATTTTGACCAAGTTTGGAATCAAACACACGACCTTAACCAGCACTCAGAGCATCAATTCCTCCCACTGCACCTCAGCGTTCTCACTGTTGCCACTCCTCAGATGTTCCTTGTCCTCCACTGTTTTCCTTTTCGTGACAGCACCAGCTGAATGTCGATGTCAACTCTTTCTCTCCTATCACACTATATCTACATACCTCAGGGTTTTTCAGATATGTAGAACATTCCTCCCCCCTTCCCCGCACTAACATAGAAGTTAAATCCTCTGCCAAGTATGGCAAGTGTGGGGTGAAGATGTTCTGAAGCTGCCAAGAATTCTTATGGTGAGCATTCCTCTTTCTGAAACATCTTCTCTGTCCTTAGCTTTAGTAGCTGTTCTGCTGGTTATTACTTTTCAGAAAACAAACAGACTTTGTGACATAGGTGAGGGACCACCATGCAGGCCCAGCGGAGAAGCCTCTGCCACACAGGTCTGGGAGACACTTGGGTGGTGCCCCAACTCGTTGGCCCACCATTCTGCTGAGAGGTAAGTCAGCAAGAAAAATTTGATGGGAACATGATTTGGCCCACAAAGTTTAACAGTTTATCTGTGTAGAATGAAGTTTTGCAAGGCAGGATACAGAAATAAATAAGGGTGTTTTAGAGGAGAGTCTTGAAGGGAAAGCTAAGTGGGGAACATGTAGGAAGAATCATTTGTTTTCCCAGATAATAAACAAAAGGTGCCCCTCCCCAAAAAAATATCAATCATTGGTGTAAGAAATCTTTGAACCAGCTGCATCCATTTAAAATGGTTAATGTAAAACTCTGGGATTTGTAGTACCTACTCCTACAGTCATTTTTGTTGGGGGTGCTGGTAGGAACAAGGACCCACTGACAGGAGGTTGAATGCTTGCCTTTTAACAGCTGCCAGCTGTGAGCCTAAAACGCAGAAGGGCACCTCCTGACCTCCCTGAGGGCATCACATCTGGCCCCAAGGAAAGACACAATCCCAGACTGGACAGAACATGGATTTGATCCCATCATGCAAAGTCTAATTTGCCTGCTCAGGTTTTGTCATCTGCCACCCACAGAAATAAATGCTCCAAGAGTGAAGCATCTGACACCTTATCAAGAGTCTATACATAGAAAAGGGACAGGGTTACTTCAAAAAAAGCTTGTCTTTCAGTTAGGTTTCACACCTGTTTTTTTTTGGGGGGGGACAGAGGGTTGGGTTGCAGTGAACTGCCACCAAGTACAAAGTTGTATGTTGGGGGCTGTACAGGACAAGATTTTTATCTCAGTAGACCCAAAGGTACAATGAAAACAACTCTTAAGCATCTGTGTAGAGCTCAGGTAAGTACACTACACCTACAGCAGAAAAAAAAAAAACAACCATTACACTACCACTGAATGCTGAACTTGTCTAAGTAAAATGCAGGGAGTTAAATTAGAAGCAATGGAATTACCCAGCTGGAAAGCTGATAGTAAATGCTGAGAAGCCATAATTCCTCACAGCCCTTTGCTACCAAATCATACATGAAATTATACAGCCCTTTTGTAACTGAGGAGCCCAGACAGAGATAGTGCATTTAATTAAGTATTGAAAGGCAAGGTTGCTCATTGAACTAGGTCAGCACCTGTGTATACCATTAAGGAGTAACAAAGAGAGCTGGTTATCTCCAGCTACTGTCTGTTAGGTGGCACATCACTGTTCAAACCATGGAAAAGCTCAGAATGAGGAAAAAGGCTGCTGTGTGCAAGCTACAGTAGGGGAAGGGTGTCCTGAGGTAAGTTACTAGATGGTGTAGTGAAAATAAACCTTTCGTTCGCTTGTTTTATAGTCCTGAAAGTGTAAAGGAAGAGAGAGGTTGCCATCAGGTCATAGAGGATCTGCAATACAGGGCATAGGTGCTTTTGATGTCATAAAGCATCTGCTGGTGCAGTCTGGGATGCACATTAAGACAGAGATATGTTTGCTGCTTATCTTAAAACGTGAAGTATGGAAAGAGCTATCTTTGGTAGCTTTTGCTATGAAATCGCAATACATGAATAGCTTTATTAAGCCAACACAAAACTGTAACTAGAAGTGAGGTCTATATGTAAAAGCAGAAGTCATGAATGCGTTTGATGTATTTTAAGTAAGGCACGGAACTGGAGTTGTTATTTACAGATCAAAGAAGCTCCAGCAGTGTCCTGAAACAATCTAAGTGAGAAATGCCAAAATCTGATTTCATCCATGTCCGTATGTTGCTTTGAACTCGTAATTCACAGAATTGGTCACTATATTGAACTAATTATCAAGCTTAACGCTTGCCAATTTTGATGGCTGTGCTCCCTAATAAAAAAGTCAGGTTTGAAGGGAAGCAGAACGATATATTGGAAGACAGGCAGCCTTTATTGAAATCTGCAGAGGAAAAGCAATGAATATATAAAAAACCACTCCCTCCCTCCATTAAACCAAACATAATTTAGTTTTTCCAAATGGTTGCTGTGACACAGATTAGCAAAATAAATAGTTTGCATTAACCAACACATATAAAAGTGGCTAATTGCTCTTTCCCTACAGGAAAAGTTTCCTGTAGCAGTTAAGTGGAAAAATATCTATGGTATCTAAAAATATAATGACATATATTGTACATGGAAGTAAGACTAAACCATTGATTTCGCAGCACAGCCTAACACATTTGAATTAAAATACTAGTAACAGTGAAAATAAACACTAAGAAAGTATTTCTGCAGGCAGGAATACATAAACCAAGTGTGTTCTGATATCATTATAGACTTTAAAAATGACTTTTTTTTTGCCAATTAGTTACAATGGCTGGAAACGACCACAACCATCAGTTTGCCAAAGAAGCCATCTCAAGAATCACACAGCTTAAACTAAAATTAAAAAACAATCTATAGGAAATAGGTTAATTACCACCATTTAGCAGCTAATTTGTTAGTTAATGCCTTAACAAAGCTCTCCTTTGATTGCAGTGGAGGGGGGAAAAACTTCAAGAGGATTATTTGCTCTTAAATTGTTGAGAATGGTGATGTGCCCCTGCAATTACAATCGCATAGCAGTCACCAGGAAAGGCAGATTGATCCAGCCTGTGCTGGAGCCAGCTATTCCCACAGGCTGAGCAGAAGTCTGGCCTCCCAATTTGAAGGACAAATGTGAGGGTTTGCCAAGTAATAGAGAGGTGCAAGCTGAATTCTTTGATGCCAATCACACATTTTATTGTCACTCACATCAATGCAAGGATTTTTTTTTCCTCCTGGATTCTTTACTACTAGTTCTGAAGGAGCAGTCACTTAACTTCTGGAGCCTCTGAACAGCACTTATCAAGATAAGGTAACGCTTCATTTGGTTTTCCTTCTGACCAAAGTGACAGAAAATACTTTTTGTGTTGTCAAGTTCTAGGAATACCATATTTAAGTCACAGTACTGGAAATAAACATACCAGTACCCTACAAATACATTCCATGTACTGACAAGTTATAATCGACTTAGAGCTTCCATCACTTGCTACTATCTCCCATCATAGTTACCATCATGCTGACCAGGGCACCCCATTAAACCCAGACTTAAATTCAGCCACAGGAAGACAGAGCAAAAATCCAAACTCCCCCATATTTATGAATTGCTGTTCCAGCCAATGTTACCTCTTCAGACTCTTATTACCATAGTTCAAGAGTAAGGATTTTCCTATAGCAAATGATACTTAAATATCTTTACAACTTAATTTCTGTGTAAATCTTGGTTTGGGGAGTTGTAGCCCAGCTGCCACAGAACCTCAGGAAGCCTTCAGCTGCAGAGCAAAGCGAAGGGGCCCATTAATCATATTTATCAAGATTGTCTATCCTGGCTTTCATGGAGTTAGGGGAAATGTGCTATTCTCCTTCAGCAACAAGGAGCAAGGCTAAAACAAACTGACCTAGCTGCATGGGTCACTTCCCGAAATAGCAAGTATACTAGTAGCACAGCTGTACAGGCCAGAAGGCAAAATGCTGGGAGGGCTGGTGAAAAAGGGGAAAAAGAATCCACCCAAAACTTGTGAGGTATGTTAGCCAGTGGCAAAATTATACTGGGCCAAATTTTGCTTTAATTGGCATTCGGCGCATTTGAAGTCAGCAAGACAAGGTTCTGCTCAGTGCCTCATGTCTTGTATTTCATGAGACTCCTAAAATGTTTTCTGGCATTTCAGGATTTCACATCAGTAAAAGTTAACCTCCTGCTGAGGTATAAGCATATTCTTCATTCTGATATAGACAGATATACTTCTTTATTTGCTCTTTTAAGTTAAGAGACCGTACAATGTCAAATGCAAACACAGAATACAATGTACTAGCTGCTCTCCCACGGGAAAGAAGGGGTAGTATCCTGCCTTATGTTTCTCTCTCTTTTGGGGGTTTGTTCTTTCTGAAAGAGCACGGAAAGGCCTCAGCTTACTCATGACAGAAATCCATGTCACACCTTATGCAGCACTACCAGCTTTTAACTGGAAAAGATTCAAGCCTGGAACACCACATCTGGCAGAGAATTTCTTGTACCTGCAGCACGATGCCAAAATGTTCAGGCAAAGCTCTACTTTATTGTAGCTAGACCTCCTGCCTTTGAAAAGCAAGAACACAATTTTCACATATTCCACCAGCATAAAAAAGAAAACTTGCAGCACTTTATTGGTTTCTATAAAATTAACAGAAAAATAAAAGCAAGATAAGACCTTGGTTTAATAACACTATTTCCATGTGGAGTTCACACCCCAGGCCTGCTTTGCCTTCATTTCTATAAAATTAATGAAAATCACGTTACCACCAATCTCTCCTGCTCCATCCCCAACATACATTTCCAACTACGTACAGAGTGACATGGGATTCTCAAATTGAGGTGCACACTACATAGGGATTACCCCAAAAGTTACAAATCTTACTGTATGTCTTAAAAACAGATAAACTAAAGAAAGGCAAAACCTTGAGAAAAAAAATATGCTAAAATAAAATTTAAAATATCTTACTACATGACCTGTGAAGTCTCAGCATGGACACTAATATGTCACCACCATCATATAACCTCTTTCTCTTCTTTCTGATCGCATAATTCCACCGAGCAAGAAGACCTGGGGAATGCTACAGACCTTATATAATCAATTCCTATCAAATGAAAACTTAGTCAAAGTTAAAAAGTATAAATCCATTAAATCTTCCCCAAAGTAAATCTCACTCAACGTACTCACCCAAGTTAGTCCCAGGCAATGGGACTAGTCCCCAGAGTCAAAATTAATATCATTTCAAATTTTGTTTCCTTTGCAATTGGCTTGAGAGGCAGGATTAAAGCAAAATCAATTCCAAGATCCACAGGTCACTGCAAGATTAGATCCCCCACGATAGGCACTTCCTCGGGCTGGCACAGCAGCAAGGGCAGGCATTGTGTGCCCTCTAGTGTGTGACAGAGTATGACAGCACTGAAGTCAATGAGCCCCTAAGTGAGGAGGAAATAAAAGAAAGGTCACTCTGCTCCAATTTGTTATTATTTCTTTTTTAAATAGAAGCAAAAGTTCCCATGTCCAAAATTAAATTATTTTCCCTTAACCAGCTGAAATGTTTAAGGATTGATTGTTAATGTACTCCCAAGGTTCCCCTTTCAGCTGCCAGGTTAAGCTGTTTCATCTATTCTGTTCGCTAAAAATCAGTCTAATCTGGCCCCGGAAACATTCTGAAGGTAGGCAGGACTTCCAGTATTTTCATTTTTGGGGGTCACTTTTCCTACACTCAAAACAGCAGAATCAATTCTTATTTTCTTCAAGTTAATAGTAAGTTAGTCTTTCAAAAAAATTGAGGTCTGATCTGTATTAAGCACTGGAAGAACTGTTCTTGTAGCAGACTCTGACAAGCACTTCTCTGGCCACGCTTCCAAACAGAAGTATAAACTGGGATCAATTACTTAAGATCTCTGCCACAGATTTGGTTTCTTTTGCACACCTTCACCACAACCTTTGGGTTTCAGGTTCTTATTTCTCAATAGACGCCTAATACTTATCTATATATACATACATACATGGAAACAAGTAACAGAGCAAGTCTTATATGCACAGATATAAATACATATAATATAGTGACACATCAGAGTGGAGTGGAACTGCTTATGGTCAAAAGAATGTATGGTTTCAGCAGCAGTGGTCTAGATTAAAATCAGATTCCGCTCTTCTCCATGCTTTAACTTCATCCCTCAAACTGCTGTTGTACCTACAGATGAAAGATCACGATCATTATCATCTTTGACAATCTGCACAAGCAGTAATTCAAGGACTAAGGCTCCCACCATCATCAGCACCACTGGCAGGCGTGGCATTATGGATACAGGCAGACCTGAATTTTCATACTGAGGGTACGGATGACAGATTCTTAGAGTCAATGCTAGGATGCTTTAAGAGATTTTCCCCAGCTGCCTGCCTCACCCAACTCCCAGCCGTCCCTTACCCTCAAGAACATGCTCATATACATCAGGTCCTCCTATGAACTCCAGCTCAAAGCCCACCGGCTTCCTGCTATTTCACAGTACGGAGGTGCCAACCCCGCAACAAAAAGGAGGGGACTCTCCCAAACAAATCCCTGGACTTCATCTATCAATGCTCTCAGACCTGCCTCTTGCCGAACAATTCTGACTAGTTACAGAATAAGAAAGCATCGTCGTTCTGAGAACATCATCTTTCTGATAAAAGAGAGATGACAGCCACCACTCAATTTGAGGATGGAGAGTGGCAAATGCTAAAGGCTTTCGGTCACCGTCAAGCTCAAGGGCAAGTAGAGAGCAGACAGCCCGGAGGGCTGGTCCCATGCCGGCCCTGCTCCCCAGAACTCCCACTCTGCCCTCGGGGTCCTCCAGTTCAGCTTCTCTTGACTGGAGCAGACACTCAGGTCTTTGTGTTAAAGCAGAACTGCCAGTTGAGATAACATCATACAAGGAATTTGGGGAAAAAGCTTTTGATCTTGGATTGCTGATTCTTTTAACTGCGCTTCTGGTTTTTAGCAGACATAGAGAAACTAGATTATAGCAGCCCAAGTATGAAAACCAGATAATTGCTATTAATACTGACAGCAGTGTGATTCTGCCAGTGGAAGTCTTCCACTGTAAAAATCATGTTTTGGTCTACTTCAGGCAAGAATTTCATCCTTGAAAGACAGTCCTGTACTTTTAGAAAATTGCTAAATTGCTTGCTGTTCCAGACCGATCACACACATTTATAGGACCCGTTGCTTCAGAGAGTTCAAAACCCTTGACAAGGTATTATTAAAAAAAAAAAATACATTTTACATGTGCAGGCATCCACACGACTCTTTGCACAGGGTTTATATAAACAGACACACCACACACATCCTTTTAGAGGCTGAGAACACCCGTTTCAGCACAGACATAGAGAAACTGCTGCACCCACAAAGGAAATGTGGTCTTCACCAGATATAGCCCTCCAGCCACTGGCAGGATTACTGTAAAACTTGGTAAAAAAGGAAATCTTATTTCTTACTAAGAACTACAGAAAGAATTTAGACAGACAAAATACAGTTGCTCACACTGGAATGTAGCTGCAGAATTAAAACTAAAAGTCATCACTCAGCCAAATGCTCTACAAAGTCTCTACAAATTTTTGATTGATTTTTTTTTTTTTATTTTAAGGAGTCACAAGAGTTAAGACCAGCCAAATTTTACAGTAGACACAACTATCTAATCCCATTAGACATGTAGAGGTTTCCCCTTACTTCAGCGTCATTCTGTCATGACTGCAGATTCAAAGTTATTCCATTAACTCTACTATCCTTAGTTTGCCCTGGAAAGCTTTAAAGATGCTACTCATCCAGTAACACTATCAGAGCTGCCTTTTCCTGTTTTTAAAATACCCCTTATAATCACTTTTCTTTGCTACTTGTACTTTCACTATTCCAAGTCTTTCCTCTTCCTTTCACAATGACTCTGAGTCATTGTAATGTTACAGTCCCACCTTCTCATCGGGAAAAATTATGCTATTTGTGTTTTCTCCTTCATGAGGGATTTGCAACCACTTCCTAATCCTTTGTTGTGGATATTTTCATTTAGGTGGGGAAACAGAGTGGGAAAACTCACACTCTCCACTGGAGATAGCATGTGGAGTATACACTGCAAACCATTGTGAAACATGTAAAAGTCAAAAGCAATCAATGCAAAGAATACAGTTCTTAGGTCATATACCATTAAAAAAAGACAACAAAAAACCCCACAACAAAATGAAAAATATATTACAATGTGAAGAAAACCAGAAAAAACTCGGGCATTTTCTTCTTCCCAACTTTGTTCTTGCCTAGCATTGCTACTGACCCACCAAACACATTCCTACCCCATGAATGCGGGAGAAAACATCACTTTGCAAAAATGCTTTAGTAAGCTGCTTTGAGAACGTATGGAAATAGTATCTCTATTTCAAGCATGCAGTAGGATACGCTTCCTGCAAGACTCTGCTTGCACACACATTCACTTGGAAAGAATCTGCATCAGCAAATCACAGAAGCCATTTTTAGCACATGCAGTTTTCAAAATGTTTGGGTTTTTTTTTTCCCATTCAAAGACCCTAGATGCAAAGCTCTGGTTTTCACTCTGCACATACAAAATACTTTTCATCTGAAGGTATCCACTGATGTCAGACAGATGCAACAATTGTGTGCTCCACTGGTAAACCACAAATCGACGGCGGCAAGGGTGGCTGCATTCTGCTTCTAACCAGTATGTGTGGCCACTGCACCAAACCTGAGAACAAGAGGGTCCAACTGGAAAATCAAACCCCAACAGAAAAAAAAACCAAACAAAAACAACCCAACATCCCCTCCCAAACTTCAACAAGGAATTTGCTTTAGGTCTTCGGCCACCTGGTCAGTTTATTTAACATCCAGGCATGTCACAAAGCCTACTTCCCACAACTGGTAAATTAGAAAAAAGCAGTGTGATTTTGTGGTCTGTAAAAGTAATTTATAGGTGCTTTCTGAAATCTCCATTTTCATTTCCAAGTACTATTCCAGTGCTTGCAGGGAGAAGGTAACGAGCACAACCTACAACAGCAAAAGACAGTTATTGCATTTGTCCATTTATCAGTGTTCCAGGTGAGGAGCTAGGACGTGGCAAAGCCCTTCTCCTGGAGCATGGACTTGTCTCCTGCTCCTACCCCACAGAAACTACCTTTAACCCTTATACACCTTTCAAAAGGAAAATCCCTTGAACAGAGATATCTAGAAGGCTACAAGCAATACAAGAGTTGATACAAATCCAGAGAGTAGTGCTGAGGGGGAAGGGAGAAAGCAGAGACTTATTTTTCAACTTTCCTCCCATTAATCATGTCACATAACTTCTCCACAATTTTCCACATGGCAGGGACTAGCTACTTAATCCATTTCACAGTTCCCATCCCTTTCAGGAGACTGTCGTTGTTCTATATAGCAACACTCAAGCCAAAGAAATGCTGGTTGCTCAGTGAAACTCAAAAACCCCACAGTGTTACAGACCCCGTCTGGCAAATTCCTGGTTAAACCCAACCTATCTAGAATCACAAAATACAACAAAGTCAGCTCAGTTTTCCAGAAGGTGACAAAAGACAGATACTGCACATATTTCATTAAGGAGGATGTTTATTTTTCCAAATATTGTATTAAGATAGTGTCCTGTTTGTCTATTTCTATTGACATCTGCTCTGTAATACACAGAGAACCACAAAAGATCAAAGTTTTAGTTGTGCAAGTAAAAGAATGTATTAATAACATTCTTTCTGTCCTACAGCAACAGAGATAAACTTAACAGCACTTCTAACAGCTAGGAGAACAGGATATTTATATAAAGATGTCCTAACAAAAGGAAAGCATGCAAAACTACCTCTAGTGGATAAACAAACTGGCTCTCTGCAGACTGTTCCCTATCAAATTCAGCCCTCAGAGATCCCCTCCCTCCCTCAGTCAACATCTCAGCTGGGCTTCACGTTTTCATACAAACTCTCCTTAGCATCCTTTGTCCACTGACCCTTTAAATCCAGGAAAATGCAGCAGGTGTGCCTTTATGGCCCATTTCGCTGCTATCTGCTTTAGATTCCCTCTCCCAGGTAGTGAGAAGGGGTTTTTTTGTTGGTCTATTTTCTGCTAGCTCCTCCTTTGGCTGCACTGCATACCCTCTGTATCCCTTTTGATAAACACCTCACTAGTTCTGCAGCACACATACAACAAGCAGTACCCCCTCCTCAGGGGATGTTATCCTTTGCTTTCTGTGATTGACAAGAGCCTGAATTTGTTGCCTGTTTGTCACACTGCTGCCACCCATTAATGCACCAGCATACTTTGCACTAGCTCTCCTCCTCCTCCTCTCCAAAATTAATATACCATGGATTGCTCTCTCCCTCCCAAAAGAGCAGTAGCTGCCTTTATCCACTTAGGGCTCCAACTTCCATTCACTGAAGGGGAAAAGAGAGAAAAAAAACCCCACCAAAATCCAAACCACCCAACTGAAGCAGCCCACAACTGTACTATCTTAAACTAAAGATATCACATCACCAGAAGTGATGACTGGGCTACCTCACTGAAAATAAGCTCAAGAGCATGCTATACAGAAGTGGGTTACAGTAGTTTTCTATCAAATCCATGAGCTCTGAAACAAGACTGGCAAGTAGAGCATCACTGCCATGTCTTCCTGAGCGGAGGCCACCACAAGAATTGTCTCAGCAAAGTCTAAGAAGCAGCAGAGAGGATAAGCTTACCCAGGGCTACCTCGGTAGCAATATCAGCAATATCAGACATGTGAAAGGGATTCTCAGTCCCCTGTAAAGTCATCTGCAGATTGTATAGAGCCAGTCATCCCCCATCCCCTTTGTCTTCAAGGAAGAGTTTAATATTAATTTTAGCTCCTTTTAAATCTATTTCTGGGATAGAGCCCAGTCCATCTGCAGTATTTTTTTAAGTGACTAATTAGATTAAAACTACGCAGAACACCCACTCAGGACTCACTCGGTTCTTCCAAACGACAGTAACTCAGGACAGAAGGGACACTACAGTAAATCATGGCACTGCCCGTGCAAAGCTGCAACTTGCAGAGAGACACCCAGAGGGTGAAGTAACTCACTGTATGGCGAGTTATTCTACACAGGGAAACGGGGCAAGGCCCCTCCTTTCCTTTTGTGTTGTCCTCTCATTCATAACAACATCCTGCAAGACATCTGCTAGAGTCCTGTAACGTTAATGGAAATGGAAAAGCTCCAACAGGAACTCAGAGGTTTCTCTCTTTTTCCCATGAACTGAACATTATGGAATTTTAACAGATGTTCTCCTTGGTCATAGTTAATAAAATGAATTATGCAGGAATTAAAAATCTGGCTCCATTTGCTTATATAAGATCTCAGCAGCAGAACTATATTCCCATTAAGAAATTCTAGAGGATTTACAGTGGATTTACAGTCTGCTCCTGCCTTGTTATAAGATGGTGGGAGATTTTGCAAATGAACTTGTCTCTGTTGTGGAAAACATCAATAAATTTACCTGTTCCTTGACTGTTCTTAGTAGCATGATCCAGATTCCACTCCGATGCACGCTGGTACACCACAACCATAGGAAAGGACGATTCTCACTTGGATTTGCTTTAGAAATGACATCATGGGAATTCTGCATCGTTTCACAGACTTTGATTTCTGCCATTAACTCAAAGTCTCATTCAGCAACCAAAACCCTACTCCCACGTTGAGCTTTATCAGAAGAGCTTTACTGTTGGAGCACGGGTGTCTCTTTCGGGCTACTGCTGCCAACAGAATGATGCACTGTACCTCACCTCCCTTCTGATTTTAGGATTAGTTCAGTGTAACTACATCAAAGGAAGATGTAAAGACCAAAATGTAATGGAGATGTAAGAGGCACCAAAACGGAGGTAGGTCAAAAAGTCAAAGCCAAAACTTGCAAGCATTGAGGTTCACTCAAAGTTATTTCCAAAAGTATTACATCTTCTTTCTAATATCCATCTGTACAGACAGTATTCTGATGACATGACAAACGGGATAAGTGAAAGGATGAGAATCCAAAATGAAGGATGAAACACCTACCTCACACCAGAACAGAAGCAGCACAGCAGCTAATGCAAATTACAGGGAGCAGAATAAGGCTGTCTCGGTAAGATTGACTACGTTAGAGTGAAAAAATAGAGGTTTTGACATAAAAAAAACCAACCAAACCACCAGACTCATTTTCACTTCAGCCCAAGCAATTGGCAAGCGGATCTCTGTCCAGGCACTGATATCTGCTTTATGTAATACACAATATATCTGCTTTATGTAACACACAAAATTTTATCCTGAGGCAACAACTAAAATTAACCTCTTTTAAATTCTGGCTCAAGAATTTTGCCAGGGCAAGAATATCATCATCTGAAATACATCAGTATTCCCAGCCCCTTCCAATTATTTTTTTTTTAAATGAAAAATCATCTATTGAAGCTTCTGTATTGAAAAATCCCACTCTGCTGTAGCTAAAAAAGGATTTTGTTTAAGTAAAGAACCCCAGCACATAAACATA